>PVKA01007369.1:0-78240 GCA_004027165.1 Ctenomys sociabilis
GTTTGGCTTGCATTTTTATTGCTTCAGAGGGAAAGTAATTTCCTGAGGTCTTTGTGATTCCAGAAATTGATATTTGTATGTGTTTCTTACCTCTTTCAATAAACAATATGATGCCTCCTCCTCCACCTCAAAATGTTTTCATCCTAACACCCAAATCTAGAAATACATTGCTTTACATGGGAAAAAGCAATTTGCATGTGATTTAGTTAAAGATCTGAGGATGGAGGAATTATGTTGGTTTATTTAAGGAGGCCTAATGGGCCTAATGTAGTTACAGAGTTAATATAAGAGGCAGGATATGAAGTTGAGAGGATACAGGATGACAGAGTAAGGTGTCTTCAGTCAGAGAGATGTTTGAAGATACCACACTGCTAATTGTAAAGTCAGAGGAGGGAGCCGTGAGTCAAGGAATTCAAGCAATACTGACAAGCTGAAAAGGGGAAGAAACAGATTCTCCATGTTGTATGTTGGGTTACATATGGGTTTTTGAAGCCCATGTACTGGCTTGGTCTTTAGCCTACCACGTTACAGAGAGTTTTCCAAGCCTTTTAAAGATGGGCTGTGCTATGCCTTTGAAGGTGCCATTGGGGCTCTGATCCCTCTTCCTCTGTGATGTTGTTGAGGAACTTCCTGTCACACACTTCCACCATGACCTGTTGCCCCAACACAAGATCAAAAGCAACGGGGCCAGCTGACCACAGTGTGAAACTTGTGAACCTGCCAACTTGAGCAATCATTTCTTTTTTTTTTTTTTTTTTTTTGCCAAACTGGAGATTGAACTCAGGCCCTTGCACTTGCCAGGCAAGCGCTTATCCTACTGAGTTATCTCCCAGGCCCCCACAACAATCATTTCCTTCTTAAAGGTTTCCTGCCTTAGGCATTTTGTCACTGTATGAAAAAATTGGCTCACACACACCCTAAAGATTTAGGAATGGATGCAGCATTTGTGACAGCTCAATATTAGTCCATTAGACATGGCTCAGACATTGATTTTTCAGAATTGTTAATAAAAGTTTTATTTTAAGCAACTAAGTCTATGGAAATTTATTACAATAGCAATAGGACATCAATATGTTCACTCTTTGAATTAGTTATTTTGTTTATAGTGGTTAACAATAGCACAAATTATCCATCTTCACATTTATATATTGTGTTTTAAAGTAGGTATAGGATTTTAAAATTGTGTATTCACTTATACAGCAAGCCTCTTCTTTATTTAACACAGTGACTGGCTTCTTTTAGACACTCAGCAAATATACAGAGAAATATTTCTTTCATACCTCCCAGGTTAATGACTTACAGAAGACAAGGACTGTTATGGTCTCTTACTCAGTGGAGAAATATAATTAAAATAAAGTGAAGCATTAGGTGCACCTATAAGTGGAAATTAATGCCATGTCAAATAAAACGTTTTTTTTCTAAATTAAAAAAATGATATACAAGGATAGTCTTATTGTCTGACTCAGGGGTTATCAACTGTTAGTGATTTTTTTAGAATTGAATATTTATTTATGGATCTTTCAGAAACTCTATTAGATTTCAAAGCATAAAACATTCTAAAAAGCCCTATTATTTCAATAAAGCACCCTTCCATCAAGTACCACACATGTTCACAAACACAGAAAATATCCTAGAAGCAACACTATAAGTAGCCAAGTAAAATTGGCATTCAATATATTTTGAACAAGTCAAAGGATGTTGTATGAAAAAAATATGATCTATTTAAAGAAAATAATATCAATAGGCTTTATGTCAAAGAAAATGCATAAATATTGAAAACTGCCAGTTTTATTTCACTGCTACTTTTCTAGCATTATGTTTAAGTTATAATTTACCTCTCAGAGCTTCAATTTTCACATCTGCAAGATGAGTTTAGCAGCACTGATACATTTTAATAAATGATAATTTGATAGATGTTCCAATGCACATTGATCACTTTCCAGTTATTTGCTTCCGTTCTTATTTTCAAATATACTTCCCATTACTCTGGGTAGCTGCACATGGATCTCTAACTTGCTTTCTCAGAGTCAGCATGGCTGAGAGCTAGTATTTTGCAGCTGGATACTGCTAGGTTTGAATTCCAGACATAATACACTCTCTATAAAAATTTAATCATGTGGCACTTCATTTTATTCAGATACCAGATTAAGAACAATGCCACCTACTTCATAGAGCTATTGAGGGATTTGGCTATGAAGTAATATCTTACTTCTAACAGAAAGAACTCAGGAACACACCGTTTAACAGTGCCAACTATGTCTGAGGCACCTGGGACGGGAGACAGCCCTGGGCAGGGAGCTCAGTGGAGGGGGTGGGGCCTGATGCTTGCATTCTGCCTTTTTTTCCTGGGAAAAGTGGCCAATTCTAAAGCAACAAAGAAGGAATGACTGAGAGGTTCATGGAGGGCAAAACTAAGAGGTAGAGAAGACAGCAGAGACTTCGACACTTCCCGGGTACTGGGAATAATCTTGACACAGGGCAGCCAATATACACATGATGGAAAGGGAAGGTCTTCCAGGGTGACAGGTGACCCTCAGCTGACAATGGGATTGCATCGCCATAAACCCTCCATAAATTGGAAATATTATTGAGTTAAAATGCGTTTAATATGCCTAAGATAGGTCCACAATAGCTTAATAGCACATCACATTGAATATGTGTAGTTTACACTTTCAGTTGCATAACAGACTGAAAACTCCCAGCTGCCACTCAGCACTGTCAGAGAGAATTCGTAGCCATGGAAAGGATCAAAGCTCAAAATAAAAAGGAGAATTTATTTTGAATGTGTATATTTTCACATCGTCTTATTTTTTATATTAATTTTATTAAGAAAGAAATAGCAAGAAGACAGTTTCAAACAGGCTAATAGGACTTTCACTCCATGTGACTCTCCTTAGGCACATTCTACATCATCGATCACTTTCCTCTGTGGCCCCATAATCTTCTCAATCAGAAAATTTGGGACATCACTGAGTTACAGGATGTTATAGTATAGGTTCTCTTATGTCCTGAGTCCTCACTGACCTTGAAGGGCTAGAGCCACAGTTGGCTATCCTTGTAACCCTTCTTTTTCTCTAATTTTTTGGTCTGCAAACTTAAGCTGTTAACCCTCCAAAAGAGAAACTCAATGATATTGTTACGCTAGAACACAGGCTGTTGAGCTTAACATCAGTATCTGTTTGAATAGCAAATGCTTTGCACATAACATGGAACAGGTATTTTCCATCAGTTGTTGATATGCTAAGATTTAAATTCCTGTAGAATGTGAAAAAAATAATAGTAAAAAAATAGAAATAAGCAGCTAAAAGTTTTTACATTGAAATTTAGAAATCTAATCATATACAACAATGTAGCAGGACAGTCCTATGACAATTTTTTCTTTTCTCTCATTTTCATTTATTACCTTTTCTTTTTTCTAACATTCACATCATCTTAAAATTAACATAAGAGAGGTGAACAGTCAAGTGAGGAACTCTATATACACCTGGCAACATAGGGAGAGGTCAAGGGCTGAGCAGAGTGAGACCGAGTTGGTGAGCTGTCCATGTGACTGGGTAGACTTGAGTACGGAATCTGCCGCACTGTGGGTGGGCAGTCCTGAGCCCTGGCTCAAAAGCTGCCTGTTGGCTGCTGGCTAGAGTCCTTCTCACCCAGGAGACATTAATCCATGAAAGGCTGATGCTTTCTACTGGTGAACAGGGCTTAGTTTCAGGGTGAAAGTCAAGCAGCCTTATTCAAAGTCCATTGTTTTACATAATGTCTTCCCACTATCACTTTCATGAGAACATCTAGGGCAAGAATATCCAGCACATGGCACAAATGAAGTGGCCCAAAAAGCGAATCATCACAGATTATCATGAAAATAAAGCAGGTATCAGCAAAATGGAAAAATGAGTGCTCGAGAGAAAAACAGAAAGATCAAAGCCAATGAATCCATCCACGATAATGTTAATTTGTCAAGTCCTAGTGATGAAATAGAAAGGATGACACGAATTTCCAAAAGTAGGAAAGGAAAAGCAGTGTTACTTTAGATTTTATTCATCTTGAAAATTATCAATGTAATATTATAAACAAAAGAGTTACTACATTTTTATAAATTAAGGAAATTTCTTGAAAAACATTTGCTGTGGTTTATGTCCTCCCAAAGCCTCAAAAAGTCATGGGGTGGCTTCTGGAATTTGTGATTGATTAATGTGGGTGTGGTGCATTATCCCTGGGGCGAGTACTCTGCGTTACAATGTGAGGAAGACAGAGAGCCCAGCTGGCTGCCTGAGCTGTGACCACTGCCTTTGCTCTCTGATCTTTGCTGCCTCCAATAAAGGTTACTTTCTGCCATGTGACCCTCTGCTGTGGAGCCAGTTGAGTATGGACTGAAACCTCTAGTAACTGAACTAAATAAACCTTTCATTTTGAGTGTCCAGTATTTGTCCCAGCAATGAGAGCAGAGTAACATACAACATAATTTAAAAAATGGATTAAAGAAATAATAACCTAAATACTCTTCATCTTTTAAATGCAAATTTGTATTATCCTTTCCATTTCATCACTAGGATTTGACAAATTAACATTTTTATGGATTGATCCATTGGCTTTGGTTTTTCCGTTTTTCTCTTGAGTACTCATTTTTCCAGTTGTGATCTTTTAAACAAATTTAATCTGTCAGTCAAGTATGTGCCTGAAAATGTTCAGTTCCAAGTGAATTCCTCTAAATAGTCAAGTACAAAATAAAAGCAATTTCATAGACATCCTTCTGCAAAATGTACAGAGAAAAGAGTCAAAAAATATCTAGGTGAACAAGACATAATGTAATATCTACAGCTTAA
This sequence comes from Ctenomys sociabilis, assembly GCA_004027165.1. NCBI lineage: Eukaryota > Metazoa > Chordata > Mammalia > Rodentia > Ctenomyidae > Ctenomys > Ctenomys sociabilis. The sequence goes on from PVKA01007369.1 coordinate 4,824, forward strand.
AATAAACAAATTTAAAGGTCCACCTCTTTCAAAAGTACAATGACTAGAAATCTTACATAAATATTAGCAAAACTGGAAATATAAGCAACTGTGGAGAATATGGGAGCCGTATGTCATGACCAGAGGAGATCCTGCTTGTGACTGAAAGTTTGCTTTAATATTTTAAAAAAATCAGTGCATAAATCCCTGCATTAAAAAATGATCATCATAATAGATTCAGAAAAGGATTAAAATAAATCAATTCTTGGAAGTAAAGCTCTAGAATAATCAATTCAGGGACCTTCAACTTTAAACCTAACATATAGTTTGGAAGTCATCACTCCTATTCTTAAATAAATAAATAAACACACTGAAAATAGACATTCTTAACCTTATAGAAGTGAGGTCACAGGGGAAGGTGCTGTCCCAAAATTTATACAGACTAAATATAGAAAGCCCCAGCTGAGAGCAACCTATCTGAAGCAAACGCATTTGCCAGGAACATTTATTTTTATTTATTTGTTCATTTTGGCAATAACGTTTAGATGAATGTTCTTGATGAATCTCTGGGGCCAGGGTATGAACAGCTCGCAGTTAGTTGAGGCTTGAAGGATATGCAGCAGCACATTTTTAGGCGAACTCTAACTTCAACAGTTCTAATGCTCACTCAAAGTAAGATCAATGAAAAGGTTCTACTATTTCAAGCCAAAGAAGAGAAGCAGGAATCATTTGGAAATATACTTAAAATATTCTCCATTAAGCAAATCTCTTATGACAAAGTACTTTCTGGAGTCTTGCCTGACCTGGGGGCAGGACAATTCTGCAGCTCCAGTCAGCTCCTTTCCTCTTGTCTCACATGAGGGAATAAACATTCCAACACTTGCCTCTGCGAGTCACAGGGGGAGTTGTACCCACTAACAATCTGAGATGTAACCAGAAGTTTGCAGAACATTTTCCCTTTCTGACACCCAACCAACATATAAAACAGGTCTGCATTATGACAATAAGAGATTAAAATTTAGAAACTGAAACAGGCACATTTTATGTAAGAAGTCTTAGGAAAACTGAAGGAAGCTTTAGAAAAAAGCCACCTGGAGGAAACTCTAACCTTCTGCCCAAAAATTTGCAGCAAACTATAAAGATATTCTTTTGCCTAACCTGACTGACATTAGACCTTGGACTGAAGCCTAATTACTTTAGTTCTTAATAACTGCTACATCATTTCCATATTCAACAAAAAATTGCTTGTCATGGTCGGAGACAAGAAAAACAGGCTAAGGTCACATAAATAAATATCATAACTAGAAACTGATATGGCAAAGAGATTGAAATAATTTGAAAGAGAATTAATAGGCACAAAAAAAAACTATGATTAGTACATAATGGGTACTAATATGAAAGATGCCAACATGTATGACCTGATGTTAATGCAAGAATGATTAACTCAATGCAGGACCAGAGAAGGGAAAACATTCACTGGAGTTCTTTTGTGTAACAGTGTTCGCTATACAACAACACAGTGGAATACTTGACTAATTGGAAGGAAAAAATAAACACAAAAACCCTATTGAAAATAAGTACTATTTTTTTTTCAAAAGCTTAATAAGAAATTCTAAGCATGAAACAATGAGTTTGTCACCAGTACACCAGTCTCTTGAGAAAGATCAAAATTTGTTCAGAGGGAAAGAAATTTATAGGTATGTTAGAAATGTTAATCTCTGTAAAACAAAAAAAAAAGGAAGAACATTAACAGAAAAAATGATAAAAAAGGTATCTATTTTCCTATTTGTATTGAGAAAATACATATTTTTCACACTAATCAAAACAACAATATACTGGGTAGTATTATCATACTTATAAAAATGATAAAAGCCTTTTTATAAGGATGTTATCTAAGAAGAGGAATACTGTGTTAAAAGTTACCCCTACATTATATTTGAAGCAACATATTTTTATTAGAAATTGGAGGTAGATTGCTTGCAAATGCATGTTGCAAACTTCAGGACAATATAGATTTACTTTGTTAAACGAAGTGCAATGATATTTTAAGAGAGTCAAGAAAATGGAACCACATGACATTCAAACACTACTACAGAAGCCAGCAAAAGAAAATAATTTTAAAAAGCAACATGTTTATAAAAATAGAAAATAAGAATAGTACTTAAATTTGGAAACTTAGATCTAATGGATCAATTTTAGAAAGAAACTAAAACCCACGCAATGTGTGATAAAGGACCTATAACTATTAAGGAAATTAAGTCAATATTTGATACTTATTCAGGACTAAATCAATGTTTGATACTTATTCAGGACTAAAGAATACACATAGATGATTTTACCAGTGAACTCTACCAAACTAGCAAAACAATTCTTTTACTTTTTCCAGAAATGTAGATTGAGAAGCATTTTTTTAAAACTTACTTTGAGGTCCTTGTTGCCCTAAGATCAAAAGAAGATAAGGACATTACAACAAAAGAACATGGTAAACCAGTTGTCTTTTGTGAATATAGATGGTGCAGAAATACTTCAATGTTAAAAAGTGACTCAGTGAAATATTAACCACACAAATGTGAAATGTGTGGTGGGAGTTACTTTGGGACATGTGGGGTATATACCAACTCACAAAGCTAGCTTCAGTGGAAGAATTTAGTTGAGCAATGTGACCCATCTGGTCAACTAAAGATGAAACATCTGATGAGAAAAGCAATCTTATAAAGTAGAATAACAATACCTTATTGAATATACTCCTGTTTCACAACATATTGGAAGTCCTAGATAAGGCAAAATGATGAGCAAAGAAAATAGAAGTTATATGGAGTTGGAAGGAAAGAATGTGGCTGTCTTCGTACACAGTGTGATGGTTGACATAGGGATGGATAAATAATGGGGAAAAATAATCTAAACTAAGCCAAACACACAAAAGCACTCTTAGGAATACATCATTATAGCAGAACTCTAGGATACAATATTAACATAAAAAATCTATTGCACATTTTTTGCCAGTAATGACAAAGTGGAATTTGAAATTAAAAATACATTTAAAAGATTCTCTTTAAAATAAAGATTTATATCATTTGCTTTGGTATTTCTCACCTCAAAATTAAATATTTGGGCACAAAGCTAATAAAATATTTGTATCAGTTAGGGTTTTGTAGAAGAAAATAAAAGTAGGTTACGTAGAAGAGTTTGGCTTTCTGTGGCTTGCTAAGTTGGCTTGCATTGGCTTTCTGAGGAACCAGGGAGGAAGATGAAAAGTGGCCATCTGTGCACTCTAGAGTCAGAGATGCAGGTGAGAGCAGAAATCCTAGCGCTCAGTGCAGAATCTGTGCGAGTCCAAGCTGGAAAGCCAACGGGTCTTTGGAAGGCTGAAGCATCTGTGTTGAGAGACTGCAGGAATGGGAAGAACTTTCAAAGGTGACAGTGAAGACTGAACGTCCTCTGATGATATCCAAAGGAAGATTTCCTTCTTTTCCTTTTTCTTCCACACAGGCTGCAAGCCTATAGGTGCCACATGCAACTTGATAGGACTTTCTTGCTCAGTTTAGCTTACATATTAATCATCAATAGGCAAGTCCAGACCTGAAAATTCAGACTAATTTGGTATCTGGATCACCCACCCCTGTGAAAAATATACTGTATCTCTCTCCTTAATTTCCCTGACACAGAGACAGGAGAACACAAAACAACCAGGGAGAAGTTTCAGCTTCCAGTTTAATGTAATCATTGTTGTGTTTCCTTGTACAAAGCATCTCACACTTTGAAACAAAAATGTGTAGACAATCAGAGCACAAATTCCAGGGAACTGGAGGCAGAAGTTTTGCTAGTAGGTCACTGGGGTAATAGTGAGGAAATATTCCTACTTCCACTGAAGTTGATATTATAATTAATGATGAAATGTGTGTACAAAATCTACATATGAAAACTATAAAACTAAGAAAAAGTTAAAGAATAAATAAATTCTAATAATTTACAATCCAATTCTAAACAAATTGGAATATATTCCATTTTTATATACAGGAAACCTTGGTATTATTAGGTTTTAATTATTCCCTGCTTTATTGAATGAGTTTACACATTCAATGCAATTTCATTTGGGTTACAAGAAGGTTTATGCCTTTCTATAAAGCCAAAATAAGCAAGGGAATATGGTATTAGTGACAGAATAAGCAAGTGGTTCAGTAGAATTCAAGTGAGGGTAAAAATGTATATATAAATAAAGCCAACTGGATTAATAAATGCATAAGTGCAATTCAATTTACAAAAGATGCCCTTTTGTATAGTGTTGGAATAGTTGGGTATGTATATACAAAAATGAATGAATCAAATACAATTAGGATACAGATCTTATTATATTAGTTGCAGTAATTAACTCGAAGTGAGTCATAGATGAAAAACACATTGTAAAAATTCTAGAAAAGAAAACAGGATAAAATGCAGATGATTTTGTGTTGGTGATGAGATTTTAGAAATGTGAAAGCACAATCCAGGAAGTTAAAAAAGTAACATTTTTAACTTCATTAAAATTAAAAACTGTTCTGTGAAAGACTCTTTTAAGAGCATGAAAAGAAAAGATGTAGACTAAGAAAATACATTTACAAAATAAATCTGAAAACTAATAATTTGTACCTAAAATATACCAAGTATCATAACATTTAAAAAATAACATTGTCAGTAACACAGTTGAAAATAAGCACTTGAACATTTTTTTTAGTTTTATGTATTATCTTGAACCCAACATCTGTTATGTGATAATTTTTGTATCCCCGTGGGGCTGAAGGCAAAGTTAATGTTTTTGATAATTTTTTTTTTGTTGTTATAAAACTGAAAACAGAGAAACCAGTGAAAAATGGATAGTTTTTTGAAAAGAGAAATAAATTTAACAGAAGAAGCAATATTTCAAAAGGAAAAGAAAGGATATATTTTAACACTATCACGAGTCAAAGAAATGTCATTACCTGGCTTGCAGACATCAAAAGAACAGGAAGAAAACATCTACTAATTCTATAACCATAGCTTTGATAACTTTGGGTGAAATAAAATTACTCCTTCAAAAATGCAAGCTACCTAAATCATTTGTTGATAGTCTTTTATTTATTTCTTTTTATTTTTATTTTTTTGTCTTTTTGAGACAGGGTCTCACTATGCAGTTCAGGCTGTCCTTAAGCTCACTTTGTAGCTCAGGCTGGTCTCGAACTCACAACAATCCTCCTGCCTCAGCCTCCCAAATTCTGGGATTACAGGCATGCGCCACCACGCCCGGCAATAGTCTTTTATTTATTTTATTACTTATTTATTTATTTTTTGGCAGAACCGGGGATTGAACTCAGGCCCTTTGCACTTGCTATGGAAGTGCTCATTCTACTGGGCTATCCTCTCTAGACCCAATAGTCTTTTAATGAATGGTGCCAATGACTGGCTTCATTTGTTGAAAGCCTATATTTTTCTTTTTGTGAGTTTTACAGTACTTTTATAGTGCGTGATCCTACTTTTCTTTTCTTTTATTAATACCCACTTACAGCATAATGTTTACATTACTTGTGAAGAATCAATACATGTATATAATAAATCTGAATTCCTTTTGTCCATCCCTTTCTTTATCTCCCTTTTCCTCCCTCTGTCTCTTGCTGCCTTGCTTGTTTGATGCTTCCTTGAGATGCATGATGTCTCTATTCTTTGTGTGGAGTTGGAACAAATATATAACACAACCCAAATGCTATTTTCACGCCCTTTCCCACTCTCCCCCTTATCCTCCATCTCTCAGTCTCCTTCCAGTTTGTGAAAGATCTGCTTCCCATCTTCCTTTCATGTGCCTTTTTCTTTGCTTAATACTTCACATTTCTCATAGAAGAGAAACCATAAAATATTTAAGCTTGTGTGTCTGATTTATTTCACTTGACATTATGGTCTCAAGGTGTACATATTTTCTTGCAAATGATTGTAGTTTATCTTTCTTTTGGCAAAGTAGTGCTGAACTGTGCATCAATACCAAATTTTCTCCCAAAATTTAGCTATTATGAATTGGGCTGTTATAAATGTGTGTATACATGTGTCAGTATAATACGATGTCTTTTTTTCTTTGAGAAGATAACTAGAAGGGGAATATTTGGGTGAAATGGAATTCCTATTCTCAGGTTTTTATAGAATCTCCATGCTGATTTCCACTGCAGTTATTCTAGTTTATGTTCCCATCAAGCATCTAAAAGAGTTTCTCCTTTTTAATAACCTCACCAGAATTTGTCATTATTTGAGTTTTTGGCGTTTTTTTTTCAGAACCAAGAATTGAACTCAGGTCCTTGTGCTTGCCAGGGAAGTGCTTATTCCACTGAGCCTACTTCCTGGCTCCAATACTTGATATTTTGATGATGACCAGGTTTTTTAGAGTAATTTACACTTCTCTAATGATCAGTGATTTTGAGTATTTCTTCATGCATTTGCTGGACATTTGTACTTGCTCTTCTCTGAAACACCTATTCATTTAAGTTGCACATTTTATTTGGGGATGTCTATCTATCTGTCTGTCTATCTATCTATCTATCTATCTATCTATCTATCTATCTATCTATCTATCTATCTATTGAGAGAGAGAGAGAGATTACTTTTGTATCTGAAGTACAGCTGGCAAAATGTTTCCCTACGTGACTGTCTATTCACTATGTTCATTATTTTTTGAAAGAAATAATCAACATAGTGAAGAGACACTCACATAATGGGAAATATTTTTTACTTTGGTGTGAATCTATTTGTTGATTCTTGGTCCTATTTCCTATGAATTCAGTTCTGTTAAGAAAGTCTTTAGGTCTTTGCTAAACTTCAACAGTTTTATGTAGTACATATCTTACTGTATTATGATGTCTTAAGTTCTTTGGATAAATGTTGTTATCTTAATAATTATTTGATTCATTTTTATTTGAGTTTAGTACATGGTGAGATATGAGTCTAGACTCAGTCTTTCACATGTAGACAGGCAGTTCTCCTATCATTCATTAAAGAGGCTGTCTTTTCCCCAGTTTGAACTTTATCAATGATCAAAGAGTTGAACGTGATTGCTGCAGTTGCTATATCCTGTATTCTATTCAAATGAGCCACATGTTTCATTTTGTGGCAGTACCATGCTGTTGTTTTCATAGTAGCTTTATAAAAGCAAGAAGATTGTGATGCTTCTTGCTTTCCTCTTTTAACCATGTTTCTTTTTTCCTATTATTGATCTTCACCATTTCCATATGAATTTTAGGGTTGTTTGCTCTATCTCTGTGAAGAGCGCTGTTGGAATTTTACTTGGGATCATATTATATCTATATATTAATTTTAGAACTATGACCATTTTGATTATAATTTGCTTATTCAGGAACAGGGGGTACTGTTCCATTTTCTGGTATCTTCACTTTCCCTTTGCAGAGCACTGTGATTTTAGCTGTAGAGGACTTTGATTTCTTTCATTGGTTAATTACTATTTATTTAATTTTTCTTGGTACTATTACGAAATGCATATTCTCTTAATTTCTTTCTCAGTGGTTTCCTTAATAATATACAGGAATACTATTGATTTTGTATCCTGCTGCATTATAATTTAGTCATTTACTCTGAGTATTTGGGTAGATTTTGTGTTGTCTTCTATATATGGAATCTATGCCATCTGCAGATAATGATAATTTGAATACATATATTCAATTTTTTTCTTGCCTAATTCTTCTTCCTAATGTTTCAGGTACTGTTTTGAAAAGGAGTGATAATAGTAAATCTCCTTATCCTTTTCTTGTTTTTAAAAGGAAAGCTTTCAGTTTGCCCTGGTTAAATATGACATTGGAAGGAGCTTCACCGTAAATGAGTTTCAGCAAATTTAAATATGGTACTACTACACACATTTTCTTTTTTTATGATAAACTCCTGTTGAATTTTTGTCAAAGGTTTTTAGGACATCTATTGAAATAGCAACGTAATTTTTTTTTCTTAAATTTATTTATGGAATGTATTATATTTATTGATTTGCATACAGTAATTTACCCTTGCAATTCTGGGATGAAGACTAAATTGGTTATAATGTAAGCTGTCTTTTATGATTCATTGCGTTCTGTTTGTATCTTTCTGGAGATTTTGTATCTATAGTCATTAAAAAGATGGATATATTTTTCTCTTTCTTTTGTTGGATCTTTTTCTGGTTTTAGAATCAGAAAACAGGAGCTTCTTGGAATTACTTTGGAAGAGATCCATCACTTTGTCTCCTTGTAGCCATACTTTATTATTCTCTGTGTACTTTTGTTAAATGAGAATTACCATATAGTATTTAAACTTGTGTGATTAATTTACTTCACTTAACATTATATTTTTCAGGTGTGTCCATTTTCCTATAAATGTCTCAAATTTATCATTCTTTACAGCCAAATAATAGTCCATTATGTATACATACCATAGTTTGCAACCAAATCATTTGCTGATGGGCAGATGGGATTTTTCCTGTATTTATCTCATATTAATTGTGCAGCTATAGACTGATATGTATATATCATTGTAATGTGATGTTTTAAGGTCTTTGGAGAATATAGCTAGAAAAGGGGTAGCAGGGTCATATGGAATTTCTAATTTTAGTTTTCTGAATATCTCCTTACTAATTTCCATAATGGTTGTACTAGTACACATTGTTGCCTTTTTTTTCACCACAGCTTTTCAAATACATGGAATGACTTTGAGAATTCCACTTTCTTTTCAACTTTATTGAAATTCTTGAGGAGGGTTGATTAGTAGAACTTTCCTGAGGTTTTTATGGATTTCAGCAATGAACCTATTTGGATCTGGGCTTTTCTTAGTTGCTAGTTTTTCAATTATTGATCATTATCACTGTTTGTTACTGTATAATTCAGAGGTTGGTATTTTCTTGGTTCAACTTTGGTGACATGTAAGTAGAAATCTGTCCATTTTTTTCTGAATTCTCCATTTTATTTGTGTACTGATTCACAAATCAGCTGTTAATCTTTTGCGGATTTTTCCAATATCCTTCTGATTCACACTTTTCACTGATTTGTGTCCTTTCTTTTTGGTTATATTTCATAACCTTTTGTTTACTCTTTTGAAGAACCAACACTTGGATTTATTCATTGTATGTTTTGGTTTCAATTTAATGATTTCTGCTTTGATTTTATTACTTTTTCCCTTGTACTAGGTTTGGACTGTTCTTATTTTTCTAAGAATGTGGCTGCATGATTGTTCACTCTACTTTTGTGATCTGGATGATCATACCTGCAATTCATCTCTTAGGATTGTTTTCATTTTGTCTCATAAGTTTTGGTATATTGTACTTGGATGATCACTTAATCCAGAAAGCTGTCTTTTTGCTGGAGACATTTAGTTTTATTTATTTAAGAGTGTCTTCTTCAGTCTTCATGTATTCTATGTTTTCTTTTTGTTGATGATTTTTAAATTCATTGCACTGTGATTTAATAATTATGGTATAATTGTATTTCTGTTTACATTTATTTAAGCTTACTTTGTTGGGTGATAAATGGTCTATTTTGGAGAGAGATTCATGTGTTGCTGAAAAGGATGTATATTCTGCTGTTGGGTTGAGCACTGTAGACAATTATTCTGAAAGATTTATTCCATTCTGATATTTCTTTGTCAATTTTTCGTGTAGTCGGTATGTCTATTTGTGATACTGGCATAATGAAATTCCCCACTATAATTATGTTTATACTTAAGCAGTCTTTTATGTGCAGTAGTATTTATCTTATAAAGTTGACTTGCCATTGTTCAGTGTGTGTTTTCGCTTTCCATATGGTTGCTCCCTTAACCAATTTATAACATGTTTGCATTTTTAATATTTTTTTTTCAATGAATGGCTTTTCTTCACTATCAAAAATCAGCTGATTAAATCTAAAAAATATCAGTTGGGGATAGTTTAGGCCAATTTCTAGATTATTTGTTATATTAATCTATAAATCTTTCTGTCTTGGTTACTCTTGCTTCTGGGACAAAGTACCTGACACACAAAATTAAGGAAGGAAAGGTTTCTTTAGCTCACAGTTGTGGAGGTTTCAGTCTGTACTCAGCTGGGTGCAAGGAAGACTGGCACATGGCAGAGGGCAGCAGCTCACAGCGGTAGAAAACAGCAAAGGGCAAGAGCAACTGGCAGGAGCAGCAGCGGCCATGGCTGCAGAGCACAAGTCTGTGTCTCGGTCTCTCTTACGTTACGTTTAGGCTCTCCGCCACAGGATGGGGGTAGCACTCACACCCATAATCCCAGCAGTACTCAGATATATAATCCCAGCCTTGGATCATGAATCAATCACAAACTGTAGAACTGCACCTCAATTACTGCATGAGGCTTTTGGGGAACAAAAACACACAAACCATAACACTATCCCTCTGCAAATACTTCAGCAATACCACATGGTCTATTAGTCTTAAAATCAAATAAATGCTTTCTATAATTTTATTTTAATTTCAAAACTTATTTTAGTCACTAGTATCAGTTTATCTTACCATATATATTATGTAATCTTTTCTTGTATGTATAAAGCTCATGATGGGATTTTGATAGAAATAATTTCAGATCTGTTAATCAACTTTGAGAGAATCAGGCATTTTTTACCATGTTTAATTGGAAACAATTGATAGCCAGGGCATATCTGTGTACATAACTGCCTCTCTGGCTTCTTTAGTTAATATGCAGTTTTCAAGACACAAGTCTTGTGTGCATTTGTCACATTATTCTTAAGAATTTCATTACATTTTCATTGATTATCAATAGTTTTACATTATTAATTTTAGTGTTTATTGCTCACATATGGAAATACAATTTAGGCTTGTATTAATGTTGTATCCTATGGCCTTTCTACTGAGTTCCATAAACATCTGAAGAAGGGGTCTGTCACCTCTACTGGGGCTATTTCATCGCTTCTTGTGGCTTCTGCTGACTGTGGTTCAGGGGCCTTATTACTGATGCTAGGAGACACAGAGTGAGGTTTCTATTCTGTTGGATGTAGTAGAAATCCCAGTTTTGCGGTGTTCTCTGCTGGTACTGTGAGTGGGGAACCTTCTCTTACTAGTCTATGGGGATGAAAGTCGTGGCTCCCAAATGACCCTTGTTTGTATGGGATTAGTCACTATCAAGGAATTCATAAACTATCCAATAGAGTCATGATTTTATCATTGCTTCATGCTTTAAAATCTTACACTAACCAAAGCAATAAGGCTCTTAGGTAGTATACACAATTTTGATGCTACTATCTTAAAATAAGAATATAATTTATTCTAATTCAGTATTGAGAATCACAAAACATATTAACAAGAACTAATCTTTATTTCTTTTCTTGGCAGCTGTCTTTGCAATGCCAGAATACAACTTAATAAAAGTTGGTTGAACCACTAAGATAGAAACATTAATGATATTGTTTTAGACCTAACAACCACTGATAATGGTGAATTAATAATTTATAATTGATTACCACCCTGAATGAATATTGGACTTTTTAAACTTGGAAAATGCTAGCAAACAGATTATGTACGCATTTAAGAACACAATTGTTCTATAAAATATACTTAATGTTTTTATCCTTATAATTTGCGTAATATAATAAGGGAAACATTCTTTGATTTTTCCATGTTTCAAATATTCACCCAAAATATCAAAATAGTTCAGTTAATTAATTTTGTTATTATTGTTGTTGTTGTTATTTATTTATTTATTTATTTATTTATTTTTCAGTACCAGGGATTGAATTCAGGACCTTGCACTTGCCAGGCAAGCACTTATTTTACTGAGCTATCTCCCCTGGCCCTCATTTAGTTTAGTTACTTATGAAATTTTAGACTTTCCTTCTGAAAACTCTTCAAATGCAAAGACCAAAATACATACACATTGTCTTCATAAAAGTTTCCAAGAGGAAAAGTCAAAAAGAAATCTTATTATAAATACCAAATTTTAGAATATAAATGTATCATAAAATAATACACTGTCTTTGATGAGGGAATTTAACACAGGCTAGACTTGTCTCACTTTTTAGGAAGAATAATACTATGCTTGTTAATACTATTTCTCCTTGGTAGACACAGGAGGCCTAACTAAAAAGATTAGTGTGGAGTCATATTGTTACAAATCAATGACAAATTTCTATAAAGTTCAAATATTTGAACTAATATAGAAAATGAAGTTTCATCTTAAATTCTGCTTTAAGCCAAGTTAGTCTAGCAGGACAAATTAGTAAGCTAGTATCCACTAGTGTATAAGAAATTAGAATATAACATATTTGAATAGACTAATTTTATTATAACTTTAAAAATAGTTCGGCTACACGTAATGGCACATGCCTGTACTCTAAGCACTGAGGCCCTTCCTGCAGCTGGCCCTGTGTACCTCTGACTTTTTGCTTCCTGGAAATTAATAACAGTGGAGCAATGGCAAGCACAAGACCGATGCCACATGACATAGTTTTGGAGATTCTAAGATGTATTTGCAGGGGGAGTGTATGAAATCTGCTAGTCAAGTAGGTGGAGAATCAAAAGCATTTTATTCTGTTAATGAATGACATGCAAATTGAATACTTACTATAATTTAGGCTTAAAATTTGCTCATATATAGATATACAAATGGCTAAAACCACTTAAATCCAACTATTTTAATAAAACAGTATGATTTTCTTCTCTAAGAATGCAGAAAGTTCATGGCTAGTATTTTCATCTGAAACCAAACATAAGATAAGTACCTTCCAAGCCTGGAAATGTATTTACACAACCCCATCAATGCTTGTGTGCTGACAAGAGCAGTAAGTCAAGAATAAGAAATATTTATTTTTTTCTTAGCTTACATTTTGTTGACTGCACATTTAAAAAATGTGTTTCAACCATCAGCAGAGCAATGGCAACTTCTTTAGAGACTTAAGAAATTAAAAGTCCATATTTAAGGAGCAACCTCTAATAGTTTTTCCAGAAGCTCAATTAAATAGCAATTCATCTGTCCATTCTGTTCAGTATTCTAAAGCCTGTTAGAGCTATAGTCTTAATTAAAAAAAAAAAAAAACTCACTAATGTAGCTTTTAGTTTTTGCTTTTTTGTGTGTTTTTTAGGTTAAGGGGGAGAAAGCAGTAAACATCTCTGTCAACATCACTTGGAATGTTTTCCTTGTAAATTGGTTTCATTCAGTTAAATATGTCAGTCCAGAAAGAAATCATACCAGAATCCATGTTGTAGGTTTACTTATGTTTTTGATTCAAGGCTAAATCATGGGTTTTAAATGCTTGATCTAAGAATATAAGTAGCCAAAATTTGAATCTGTGGGCACTGGCCTGCCTAGTTACCGGTCAGACTTGACAGTGGTCTCACACTTTCCAGCCCCAGTGCACTTTAGATCTGAGACACGCTTTATGCAACCCATTTCTCCATTATTATCTTTTGAAAAGTTCAGGGCTAAGCCAATATTTTCCTTTCTCATTTGGAAGTTGAATTGCTATAAATGTCTACCAGGGGCCTCTGGTAAGATCCTTGTAGGTTCCAATCCCGGATTCATCAATAAAAGAGGACGCCCTTTGACCAAGTCCTCATTAATAGAACTCACATGCTTTCTCGATACTAGCAAGGACCCTTGACTCATAGATCCTTGGAGCTCTACAACTGTCAGAGATCTCAAGAGACCAGTTCAGATCATCTTTAAGCATGTAACATTCTAAAAAGAGCCTCAACTTGAAAAGTTCAAACTGCAAATCAATCAGTTCCATCAAGAATCTATATTGTTTGAAAAAAACAGATCTATAGATACAATAAAAATTAAATGCATACTATATATTTTCAATACTAAATATAGACATATTCTGTGTTCATTATCTTTCCTAGATCTCTATATGAAAAGAAAAATAAAGAGAAGCATGCTGCTTCTCACTTAAATGGGAGGTTTTCTTTGGTAGTCTTAAAGGCTCAGGTATTTTAAGGGAAGAGAACAGAACTGATAGTTGCTGGAGAAGCCTGGTGACCAGAGACAAACATAGGCTTTAAACAAGCTGGGGAGAGAAAACCAAAAATGTGACTTGTCTGGACAAATTAGACAAAGTAAGTATATAAGGAATGATGTAATCATCTAGTTGTGAAGTTTTGTTTTGGTTTTATTTTTGTTTTTGCTTGCATGGAGTAAAACCAAATCTTTTCTTGGGAATCCATGACTCAATGTTTATCTGAAGTAAACTTTGGATGTCAGCACAACAGAGAAAGGAACTAAATAGTACTAATTATACATCTAATAAGCTCACAAAGTTTTACTTATTTATATGGTATACGTCATAGGATTATTAGGTAGAACTTCTTACCTCATTTTATTCAAAAGACTAATGCAACTAAAAGACATAATGTGCCATGATCTGTGAAATTTAATGGGAATTTCATTGACATTTTCTGCTTTTACCATTGTTATTGGTACAAGATACCATCAATCTCTATAAAATCCCTTGTTATACCCAATACTGTGTTAGGGTAGCCTGAAAAACATTCCATCTTCAGGAGACAATCTCTTTCTTCTCTGTCTCTTTTGGGGCAAGAAAGTAGTGAGAAAGTTTGTTGGACTCTATATTTTAAAACACATCTCTCTTTCTAGGAACAAGCAATGATTAAAAGGCCTGTTTAATTCTACTTAATTTAATGACAAAATAAAGCCCATGAAAGGAGAGCCATTAGTTATAGCCTAATAATAGGACATCTCTCCCAAACCCAGGTGCTGTGAGCAGCCAACCCTATCGTATTCACTTTCTAAATCTCATTTCCACTTAGGAGAGGTCTTCTTTACTTGAATTGGACAGGATAGATCCTAGGAGCCAGGATTTGGGGACCTCAAATTTTATTTTATCCATTGCAGGCCATTCCTGATGACAAGATTCTAAGTATTTCTTCTGGAGTTAAGGTACATTCATTCAGTTTTCATGAATAATATCATTGATTCGCTCTGGAGAGATACCAAAGATTTAAAGGTAAATTAAACAATCTCTTCTCTATTCATTCAGTTCCATATTTATAATCATAACTCAAGCCAACACTATGCAACAGAAAGAAATTCTCCTATAGAAGCAGAAGGAAATAGAAACCCACACAAAGGAGGTGAAAAGATTTTCTTTTGTCTCTTTGAGACAGGGTTTAACTAAGCAATTCAGGCTGGCCTTGAACACACTTTGTAGCCCAAGCTGGCTTCAATCTTGCAGCAGTCCCCAGCTTCAGCCTCCAAGTGCTGGGATTACAGGTGTGTACCAGCATGCCAATTCTCCAGGAAAGAGTTATTTAAGTAAAAACCAGAGGATGATGGGCAAGTGGTAAAAAGTGCTGGCAAAGGGAAGATAAGAACAAATGTAAGAGGACACAGGGTGTGCTGCATTTACAGGTTTGTCAGTGATTAAGCATAACCAGAAAGGTGAGAGGGGTGCCTATGGGCTGGAGGCCATGCACCAATGGCATTGGACTACTGTTTACCTTCCCAGTTCTCTTAGTCCAGGGTTCTAAGGAAGGAAAACTGTCTTCCCCATGGAGGCTGCAACACTCTCTTGGTCTCAGCCAATCATAGTCCATGTTCCCTTTTGTAGTATCCCTTGGTTGAATAACAAGCATGTGGCCAATCAAACATAGAAAATACATCCTAGCTTGCCCAGTACAGCTCTCTTGTTTACTTCTTACCCTGAAAGAGGCATTAATATCACTCTTTCATACACAAAGGTGTTTCTGTTTGGAAGATAAATTATTTAGTGATCATAGGTCTCATGCTCCTGGGAAATTCCTTCCTGTTACTTAAAAAAATATTTAAGGAGGAAGAATCTCTCTTTCTCTGAACAGTAATGTGCACGATTATTGCCTGAAGCTGCTACAGGCATCTCAGGGCCAAAATGAGGAAGAGGGCAGAGTGAGGAGACAGAAAGCATCTGAATCCTTGAAAATATCATGGGGCTCCTGAATAAATGAACTCTAAAATCACTCTCTGTTCAACTTCCTTGTTATGGGAGGTAATAAAATACCTTATTGTGTACATCGATTAAGTTGGAGTTTATTATCCCTGAAGATATAAATATATTAACTGGTTGTGGGGATTTGAATTTCTTTGTGTTGTGAATTCTGCACATTGGAGATTGTGTGTGTCTATGAAGAAAAAGAGAACAAACGCTATAAATTGTTTCATGCCAACACTCATTTTTCCCTGAATGAGTAAACTAAAAACCAAAATGAGGCAGGAGATTTCCTTCAGGTCCCATGTTTTAGTATCTAGAAAAATTATACTAGCACTGGATCTCCTGATGGCATCCTAAGGTTGTTATCTGTTATCCTGTGCACCATCGTAAGAGAAGGAACTCAAATGGATCATAAAGGAGATCTCTGTTCCTTCGTTGCCATCATGGACCTAAGACTTGGTCACTAAGCACTCACCATCTACAGGGGTAAACATGATGGAAATACCCAATGTGCCAGGCACATTAGCAGATTAACAAATATTATTCTTCTTTATTATTATTATTATTTAGACAGAATTGGGGTTTGAACTGAGGCTCTTGCACTTGTCAGCAAACACTTCTCTACTGAGGTATCTCCCTAGTCTCAACAAATATTATTTTGTTAAGTTTTACAGTAGTTCTTACAAATTGACATTCTTTATTTTTTCATATGACTGCAAACACTGACAGTCACAGGTGATCTGTTCAAAACACTGGTAAGGAGATGGCTTGCATTCATGGGTCTCTAACAGTGAAGCAGATTTCTGGAGAAAATATCAGAAAGGCTGAGAAAGTTAGGAGGCTCCTGAGAACACCTAGTAACTTCCAGGTGCAGTCTAAATTCTCAATAAACTCATCAAGATTCTTTTAGTTGATAGTTTTATACAACTTGAAATGCATAGAACTTATGAGTTGGAAATTTTATCAATGAGATTTTTTTTTTTTAAATGAAGAACTCATTTTGTTTCGCAATGGTACCAGAAAACTTTTCACAGTTTTACTAACTAAAACTGTTAAAGCTAATGGCAAAACTGTTTCCAAAGCATGTCTGGTAGATTATCTTTTAATCACCTTTTATAGAAATTTTTTCTGGAAATGAGGTGAATTTAAGAGAAAACAAAGCCAAGAGATGGAGGAGGCAGATGCTACTCATCGTTCTCTGAGCATTTGCATCCAATGATTTCAGAAATCCACTTATCTTTATACTTTGTAATAGCCTGAGAAAATAAGTTTTCTTTCTTGCATGTCAATCTGTGTCTGTTTTTAATTGGCAAAAAGTGAGTTATTTATCATCACAATGACTCCACTACTGTTTTCATCTCTTCTTCTTCTAGAGATTAATTCTTTTAATTGTGGACTTCATTTATGAATGAGTTATAATCTGATTGTCTGGCAATTCACCTTCCTGGATTGAGCTACTTTTTGACGAATGTAATCACCTAATCCCTTGAGATGCACCTATTATATGGTTGGATCTGTGATCTGAATCTAAATAGCTGTGGCCATTGAGCAGGGTGTTGTGACACTAACATTGACAGGTCATAGCTTTAAAATGTGTCTATTCTTGCTTTGCATTGCTTTCAAGGTGAATTGTAGGCATTATAGGTACTCAGAGACTTAGATCCAACTTCAAGGCAGGTTTGTTCTCCATTTTCTTCATTTATTGAAATTAAAGAGTGTACTAAAGTGACCTTGTTTGGCGCAATAGGAGAGCTTCCAAAGAGTGCATGTAAGTTGAGTTGTATATTAAATATGCTAGAGAGTTTCCTATTGACTTATGTCCTACTGTGAATCCTTTAAAAAGTGAATAATTAGTTTCTAAATTTAGCCTTTATATAAATTCAGGTTTTTAAACATGGGTTTGCCTAGAGTCAGATCCTTTACAGAAAAGAACAAAGTCCTCTTTCATTGTGTCTTTATGAATTTGGAAGTTACCTAATGTCCTTTCTCCAGACCTACCTTTTTAAAAAATTTAATCAGTAATGTGGTACTTCTTGCTCATACTATGAAAGCAATATCACTCTCCAAAGCAAGAAAAGTGTTTAGACTAATCCCTCATGATAAGTGTTGGATAACAGAAAATATGACAAACTCTCACACTTACAACTTGCCAAACACCCTAGCCTGCATATAGGACAATTTTGCATTATTTTTCACACTGCTGCAGTTTAGCACATTTTAGAAAATGGAAATACATTTATTTATGTGAGATAGTGTGGTGATATTTTAAAGATGTATGGATTTTTCACGTATTTTAGAAACACTAGTGCATAGGCATCTGGAAACCTCAGGTTGGGATCTCTTAAGTTTAGTATATTGAAGACAGCCACATCATGTTCTCCCAGTTTAAACAAAAGAAAACAAAACAATACATAAAAACAACATAAAGCTTTACTTACATCATTCTTGTTTTAAAGATCTGAGCTATTAGTTTGCAGATCAGGTCCAGTAGAGGATCTGCCTAGAAGTTCCTCTAGCCAGGGCCTAACTTCACCTTTTATCATGGGTGTTACCTTGACTTAATGGTGGCTTTAAACATTTGTTCTCCATGCCTTCATTCAGAAATTAAATGTCTCATCCTCTGCTGGTGCTACTTTCTCCTTCTATGCAATTATGACTCAATTCTCTTGTTTTAACAATAGATATTTCTGGGGCTGGGGAGATGGCTCAGTAGAACAAGTACTTCCCTGGCAAGCACAAGGGCCTGAGTTCAATCCCAAGTTAAAAAAAAAAAAAAAGATATTTCTTGATACTATTCTTGCATACCATGAAGAGCGGCTGCTGAATTACCCTCACTCACCAGGGCTGTGCATCTCCAACTGGAATTTCCTTACTGCTGGGATTTCCAAAGACTTTCTAAAGAGTGCATGAGAGAGAAGTGTTAGGAGAAAGTAAATAATCCACTATCCACTTCACTATATACATTTTTCTAAAATGGGTTTTCCTTCTAATTTCAATTAAAATTTTCCCTCTCCTCTTTCCTGCTCCTCCTTTGTCCTGCTTCATCTCTTCAGTCCTTTCATGCCACCTTCTCTGACTCAGATTTAACAAGAAGAGTGACAGCTATCTTCTCCCTTCCTATTCCGCAGCACCCTAGGTAAACAGGGTCTTTCACGACATGCTGTTGTAGGATAAATCCCATCTTATGCAATACTTTATATATATCCTCATCTTTTTTGTTGAGATAAATTGCTCCCATGAAAGAAATAATTTGTATATTTGATAAGGACTTATTGAACTTTGTAGTACATTGATTCTACTTGATCCTCCACAATGTGATGGGAACTAGAAAAAAGTGTTAACAATTATACGTGTATAAATACTTTCATAGCAAGAATTTTTGACATAGGATACATAAAATATTATCAAGTATAACTCTTAAATTAGGATAAATTCTTTGTGGAAGATAATTGAAAATAAAAATGAGATTTTATTTTTCACTCAAAAATAAAAATAAATTTTGATAGAGATTCTTACAGATTTTTAAAATTCTCAATCATGAATATAGAACTGTTATTATATCAAATTTTATCAGATTCAGAAAAGTTTAATTTAAAATAGTCAGTTTTAAAATAAAACAAAGAATTATGTTGTTCACAATTACAATTTAGGATGAAAGACATATATCATTTAAAATTGTGTATGTGTTTACAATTTTCTTTAAATTCTTCATAGAGTAAGTATTTTGCACTTGCAATGGATATTTAAACTTTGTTCAACTTAAATGTGAAGGAGTTATTCAGGGGTTATACTGAAAGAAAGATTCTGGGACTGGGGAGATGGCTGAGTATAATAAAGCATTGCCTGGCAGGCATAAGGGCCTGCATTCAATCTCTGATTCTGAAAAAAAAAAAAAATTGAAAGGAAGATTCTCATTTGATGTCCAGAGCCTGAGATCCTGAAATTTCTGCAAATTTGTAGAAAAATTTCACTTAATTCTTGTGTTAGCCTTAGACTCTCCTAGAAGTACCATGTATCCGAGAGCAATGTTATTTTTCAAAGAAGAATAATAGATAAAGAATAACAACAACAAAAAAGAATATAAAGTAATAAAAGTCCTCTGAGTTTAGTAAGGGTGTGGACTACCGATTCCATTGCAGCTCTCAATGTGAAATATTCCTATAATGACTCAGGGCTTTAAAGCTTTAGGAAAAAAGTGTGTCTTACTAGTGTTTTCTTGCAGTGTCTACCACAATACTTGGCCGATAGTAAGGAAGTTTGTTAAGATGTATAGAAAAGAGATTAAATGCAGGAAGAAACATTTCAAGAAGTTTTAGGAGACAGTTTATTACCCTGATAGTCCTGACAGGAATCTCTTCCAACGAGATGGAGCCCCTTTGCGCAGTGCTGTGGGACTTTCATAGGGCAAGCAAGTGGGGAGGCACAAAGACAGATTTGGCACATTGCTGTTGGAGGCTGAGTGACCTCATAGGTTGCTAAGTGGGGCTAAACGTCTCAGGTTACATTACAAGGCCATCAGTTAAACAAGCAAGAGTTACACAAAGGAAGAAATGTCCCATCATCAGGCTTCCAGACATGTCCATCTGGTTTTGGCAGGCATTCTTGGAAGGCTTTATTTAAAATTTTAACTTTCTCTTCAAAGGAAACAAATATGTAAATATAAAAGGAAATGGTAGTATCCTACATAGCTTGAACACGTAACTTCAACTGATAATCCTTGAGTTGTGACTATTTTATCAAATCAAAGTAACAGAGTGGGAGTAACTTTGAGCCTGACTACTGGTGGGGTTGCTTACCAGCATTTGAGAAGCACAAGTCAACACAGACAAGAGGATACACATTCCTTGCCCTTAAAGAAATTTGGCCTCAGTGGGATAAAAATCTACAAAGTAAACTGATATGAGATGCTGATGAAAATAAATGATATGCATTTGATTCTTTGGTGAACTTTGTTGAATGTCTTTGCCTCCTCCACTGACTGAGAGCATAAATCAAACCCACCATGCCTCCAGGTGGCAAATCTGCCGGGATAGTAAGAATTTATTATTATTATTTTTTAAAGGTAACATTTACTTTCCTTTTATTTTGTTTTCTATTATAGTAATCAACTTGCCATATTTATAGGATTATTTTTTGTTAAACAGTTTCCTCAACAGACAATTACCAACTCATCTCAGAGAGCTTGGGGATCATTCCTATTGCAGGAAGGAGGCAAACCTGTATGAACTCTAGAGCTCCTTTCCCAAAATAGGTTTTCATTTAATTCACTTTGTCTCAGAATTTGAAAAACCGAACTCTGAAAAATTGCCTCAAAGTGTGAACACAATATATACACAATGAATCCACATATTTTTAAAGAATTTTTGGTAGCATTAAATACAAAGAAGTACTCGGGAGGCTGAGGCAGGAGGATTGTTGTGAGTTCGAGACCAGCCTGAGCTACAAAGTGAGCTTAAGGCCAGCCTGAACTGCATAGTGAGACCCTGTCTCAAAAAAAAAAAAAAAAAGAAAAGACAAAAAATAAATACAAAGAAGTAAAAGAAAAACTAGAATGTGTAAGATTTTAGTGTCACTCCTGCTCATTTAATTATGTTGATTTCACAAAAGCAAAACTGTTCCATGTAACATTAGGATTTCAAGAAAGTTGACTTTCTAGAAAATGGAAATGTCCAGGTTTCTTAAGAATCCATTTCCAAAATCAGATCTATGCCAGAAATTAGAAATTTAAAAAAAGAAAAGACATTGGGTTGCATTTTTTCTTTTTCCTTTTGGTATTGGGAATGTAGCTGAACTATATCCCTGGCCCTGGGGTTCCATTGTTGAATAAAGATAATGAAAAATTAAAGATAAATGATGTATTTCTTCCCTTGAATATTTTAATAACTTTGTGTGTATCGTGCAAGATAATCTTTCTGAGCTGTTTTACTCTACCCAACTTTTAGGACAGTACTGATATTCATCTAACATTCAGCTAGTGGATATTTTAAATTAATAACTGGAAAATACTTTACATATGGGATATTTTGTTGTCTATCTATCTATCTATCTATCTATCTATCTATCTATATCTATCTATCTATATCTATCTATCTAATATGGTAGACAAAACAATATTTTCCGTGAGATTTCCATATTTCTGTTCTAGTATATATACATATATGAACTTATAAGACAAAAAAACTTTGCAGGTATGCTTAAGTAAAGACTGTTTTAAAAAAATTATTGTATTGATACATGTTTTCAGTATATACATTTTGCAGTCATCTAGAGGATATTATAGCTGTTTCTTCAAATTTCCTTCTTTAGGTCAGCCAAGGTAGTTCAGAGGACTAAGGTCATCTTTAGACAAGTGCAAGGACCATGGTTTGATTCCTGACATCACATGCCATGCTGGATCTGCACTGGGGTGGTAATTGAATCTGGTCGTGGTGGCAAATGGCTGTAATCCCAGCTCTGAGGAGGCTGAAAACAGGAGAATCACTGAGTTTGAGCTTTGTATTGAGATCCTGCACACACACACACACCACACACACACACACACACACACACACATGCATGTGCACGCGCCCGCACACACACACACACATACATGCACACACATACACACACATACAATTTCCTTCCATCCTCTACCTCTCTCCTTTCCCTCTTTTTGTTTTTGTTGATATTGATAATCTTTAGTTATGTTTATGGCATATAATGTTTACATTGATTGAAGCTATTAGGATCTTCTACCTGACATATCTTCACTCTATAAAAGATAACCTTTGGTTTTCTGGGTGAATCTAATCTTGGGCCAAAATTTTTACAAGGAAATGATGGAGGCAGGACATTTGGACTATTTGAAGTAGAAAGTACTGAAAATTACTTGGTGGTTTCGAAGATGA
The DNA here is from genome assembly GCA_004027165.1 of Ctenomys sociabilis. Taxonomy (NCBI): domain Eukaryota; kingdom Metazoa; phylum Chordata; class Mammalia; order Rodentia; family Ctenomyidae; genus Ctenomys; species Ctenomys sociabilis. The sequence continues at coordinate 27,589 of PVKA01007369.1, forward strand.
GGAAGAGGGCCATGAGGCAAGAAACATCACAAGTTTCTAGAAGGTGGAAAAGGTATGAAATGGATGCTTCTCTAAAGCATATAAAAATAAAACAACCCTACTGACATCTTGATTTTAGCTCAGTGATACATCAGAACTGGGGAAGTGAAGGTGGAGTCAATAAATTGATAAGAAGCCATTAAGTCTCTTTCAGTCTATTACAGTCCAAAGAGAACCTTAAGCCCTTAGGCAGGTGGTTAAAAAAAAGACATGAAACAGCTCTGCCTCATATGTAAATGCATAAGCATAGGGTAGCAGCTATGTGATTAATTACTTGGAATAGTGTGCTAATGAGAACAAAGTCAAGGTTTTTTTTTTTTCTCTTTCAGCACAAGTCCTACTAACGAATCAAAGTTCACATGCAGGCAAAATCCTTGAGTCAGATCAATATCTCTACTGCTCCTGGCAGGTAAAGTACAAAATACATACCAAGGATGAGTATAGTAAAGAAAAAGATTAGAATTTTAAGCAGTGTTTAAGATTACATGTAGAAGTATGTGTAACTTTATATTTGAAGAGTTATTCTATGCAAATGTACATAGTAATCACACTTAACACTAGAAAGGGATATCCATGTCATTAATGTCATCTCATTAATTCTTACATATTAATAAATACAATTACAATCATTTTAAAGAATTTGACACACTGAAATTGAGGCTCAAAAAATAAGCAAAGAAACCATACAGCTAGTTAATGGGAAAATCAAAAGTCTATAACTCAAATATTTCAATGTTAAATCCACCTTTCAGCTTAGTGACTCCACAGTTAGGTATAACCTTGGAATTGAACCAAAATTCAGGCAGACATGCCAAATGATTCTTAGCCCTGTAAGAGGAGAAATATAAATTTATTTAAATTAAGTGAAATCATCACTATTTTTGCAAACTATTTTTGAAAACCATGAAGGAAATCTCTACAACCGTATGGGCAGTTGTCCGTAATGAGTTTTATTATTGTTAACTCTGCTTTATGTAAGCAGATGGATTGAATCCAGGTTTAAATTACCAAATATCCTGCGGGGTATATTATCACTTCCATTCACTTTGAAATAAAGTGCATGTATACATCTGTGTGCTTTTAGGTGTGGATGTAAATGTGAAATTTAGATTGGATAAACCATATATGAGAATTAGTTGATCTATTTATGATTATGTAAATGAATATTTCCTGTAAAGTTGGATTAGCTATTTTTAATGGTTCAGTCCTCATGGAACAGCAGGTCTCTTTGTATTAGAAACGTTGCTTTCAGCCATGGGTTACCTGTGCAGGAAACTTTGTCTCCAATGCAACATTGTTGGGAGGTGTGGCCTAATGGAAGGTGTTTAGGTCATGAGGGTGGAGCCTTCCTGCATGGAATACAGTGATTATAGAAAAGGGCCTACAGAACCAAGTTTGATCTTTTGTTCTCACTTGGCTTTTCTTTGTCCTTCCAACTCTGAATAAAGCTGCAAGAAAGATATATAGCTACTTTCTCTGAATTCAATAAGAAGAAAAATGTATACTACTAGTGTTTGGACAGGATAACATGTCTGCATCCTGTGCCATAAATGACTACTATGAAGACAACAATATGCAATGTATTAATTGTTGTAACTCTCCTATAAACCTGTTTTGAAGCTGTCTCATTGCAATTTTATCTCAATAAAATTAATAATAAAAAAGAAAGCTTGTGTTCATGACTTGGTTCTGGATCTCTCATGACTTGACTCTGGATCTCTCAGCTTTCACTCCTAGAAGGGATAAATTTCTGTTCTTTATAAATGATACTGTCCTTAGTATTTTTATATAACACCATAAAATAGACTAAGTTTTCTATATGTTATTTTATATATCTTTTCTATATATCTTTTCATTTTTATATTTTCTATATATCTTTTAATTTTCTCTATATGTTTTCTATATGTCTTTTTATTTTTATTATTATTTTAAAAATATTTCTTGGCCATGTGTGATGGCCAAGATGTAATCAAAGGAACTCAGGAAGCTTGGGCAAAAAGATTACTGAAAGTTCAAGGCTAGCCTGAGATACATAGTGAGTTGAATGATATCTTTGTTTTATAATTCTTTAATATTTCTACTTCTACCTAATTTCCACAAGATATTTTCATTTAACTTTTTGATCTTGCCTCCTTTGAGTTTATCATATGGAATTTGTTACTTAAATTCATATCTCTGTCACATTTCTAGTTTTTAATTCAACTAGAAATTGAAGCTACTAAAATCCTTCCATAATTTCTGCTCAGTGTATAGATCCTCTTTTTGACAGACGTTTTAGAGAACTTTTAGCCCTGATATAAATAGCTATCTTCTCTTTTCTGTTCACAATGCTTGTTACCCCTCACCCTAACTGACAGAATTTTTTGTTTGCTTGTTTGTAAGTTTTGTGATAATAGTTTTAGTAATTATAAGATGGGATTTTCTTGAGGTTATTCCATTTTATAACTCATTAAATTTATGGTGCAATTTAAATATACACAATGATCATATTCATCAGAGGGATTTTTAGGGCTGGGGAGATAGCTCAGTAGAATAAGTGCCTGCCTTGTAAGCGCAGGGTCCTGAGTTCAATCTCCAATACCACAAAAAAGGAATTTTGAACTGTACATGATATATCTTTATTTTTCTTTCCCACTCCTTTCTCTTCAACCCCTCTTTCCATTCTTATTTACAAAATCTTTGTTTCTGATTATTTCTTTTCTCATTTTTTTTTCTTCTCTTCCTTTATTTCCCCTCTCCTCTCCCTAGTGTGTCTTTTTATGAGAAGCTTTTCTTCTTATTTTGCAGTATCAGTTATACAATTTGTTCCTGATTTATGCTTCTGGTTTGTTACAGCAGAGAAACAATGCAATATTTACAAATGTGTCCTATTTATTTTGCAAAAGGGCATGATCTCTACATGCATCCATCACCTAGAATTGTCTTAAGTTTCTCCATTAAGGCTATGATTGTATATAAAAATATTTTCTTTATTTATTCATTGGCTGATGGATATTTGGACTATTCCCAATATTTAGCTATTACCAACTGTGCTGTTATAAACATGGGTGTGTATATGTTTCTGTCATTCATGATTCTTTTAATTCTTTCAGGAAGATACCACCCAATGGGGAATAGTTGATTCAAATAGAAGCTCTGCTTCAAATAGTTTGGAGATCTGCACAGTGATTTGCATAATTCTTCAACTAGTCTACATACATATAAACAGTGAAGAAATGTTCCTTTGTCCCCAGATTCCATGAGCACTTATTATTACTTGATTTTTTAAATAATAGCTATCATTCTGGAATAAGATGAAATCTCAGAGTGGTTTTCATTTGCAGCTGTGAAATGATTAATGATGTTGAGTGTCTTTTCATATACTTATTTGCCATTTGTAGTTTTTCATCTGAAAAGGGCATGTCCATTTCAGATGCCCAATTTTGGACTGGGTCTTTAAATTTGTGCATAAAGTGTTTTGAGTTTTTTATATATTCTAGATACTAGTCCGTTGTCTGAGGAACAGCAAGTAAATATTTTTCCCCTCTATGGGTTGCATCTTCATTCTGTTTGTGATTCATTTTACTGTGTAAATGCTTTCAATTAGATGAGATTCCAGTTGTTGACTCTTTGTAACATTTCTTTGTAATATTTCTTAGTTTTTTTTCATAACATTTTTTACCTACATCTAAATCTTGAAGAATTCTAACTATTCTGTCTTACAGTAGAATTGGTGTGTCTGTTTTAATACTTCAATCTCTGACCTATTTCAATTTTAGCTTTGTACATGGTGAAAGATACAAGTCTATTTTTAATCTTCAGCGTATGAAAAGGAAACTTTTCTAGTACCATTTATTAAAAAGGTATTTTTATTCCAGGGAAGGTACTTGGACCTTTTCTCAAAGGCATAAGTATATATGAAATTGTTTCTGGATCGTCTAATGTGTTCCATAGATATTTGGGTCTGATTTTAACTTTTTTTAATCCAGTACCATACAGTCATTATCACTGTAGCTCTGTAGTATAATTTCAAATCAGGGATTGTAATGGCCCCTGGCTTCCCTTTGTTGCCAAGAATTGTTTTGGCTATGTTTGATCATTTCTGTTTTTGAATGGATTTTAGGTCTTCTCAAATACTGTCTTTGGGTGGAACACTCTGTTTATGTCCACTGAGTCCATTTGTTCCAAGCTCTGGTTCAGTTCTGCTAGTTCTTTGTTAAGTTTTTGCCTGGTTGACCTGTCTTTTTGAGATAAGTGAGTATAAAGGTCTCCTGTTAAGATTGCGGACTTGGATAATAGATTTTTCATTGCCATTAAGATTTGTCTTATATAGTTGGGTGCTCACGTATTTGCGGCATATACATCTATGAGTGTTACCTCTTCTACTTGAATTTTTCCTCTAACCAGTATATAGTGGTCTTCTTTATTTCATTTGATCACTCTTGGTTTGAAACTGAGACTGTATGAGAACAGGATTCTACTGTTATTTTTTTTCTGAGGTGCTGTGTTGTATAGTATTTTTTTTCCATCCTTTGACTTTCAGCCTATGAATTTCCTTTTAATTTAAGTGTGTTTCTTGTGTACAGCATATTGTTGGACTGTGTTTCCTAATCCACTGTGCCAGTCTATTTCTTTTAATTGGTGAATTGTGTCCATTTACATTGATGGTTTTAATTGAGCTGTATTGATTTATGACCGACATGTTATTTACCTGCTCTTATTTACTCCTTTTTCTCCTTTAATTGTTTGCCCTATGCAGGGGGTTCCTTCTATTACCATCTGTGGAGTTCTCATCATTTTGGTCCTTCTCTAGAACATCTTTTGGTAATCTGTGTAGGGTTGGCTTTGTCATCATGAAATTCTTTAGTTGTTCTTTGTCATGGGAGTATTTCATTTCTCCATCAAACTTGAAAGAAAGTTTTGCAAGGTATAGCATTCTTGGCTGGAATTTGTTTTCATAGAGGACTTGAAGTACTCCATGCTTTACTCTTCTTGCCTCCATGGTTTATGAAGAAAAGTCTGCTGTCATTCTGATGGGTTTTTCTTTAAATGTGAGCAGTTTCCATTCTCTAGGGGCTTTCACTATATTGTTCTTGTCTGGATTTCTGGGATCTTGACTATTATATGTCTCAGTGTATTTTTAATTGGGTTGAAGTGAGTTGGAGTTCTGTATGCTTCAGTTATATGAATGTCAGATTGGTTCCCCATATTTGGGAAGTTTCCAACTGTTATTCAGCCCATATTCTTTTTATATGGTTTGCATTGACTCCGTCTTTCTCAGTGATGCCTATCAGTCTCCCGTTGTTCATCTTTGCATTGTCTTGCAGGTGATGAATCCATTCTCATCTGAGTTTCTTTATACATTTCTGCTGTTTTTTCTTTACTTCAGAAGCTATTAATTCAGGCATTTCAGCAGTGCTAGTGTCTTTTGCACTTGTTCTGGGTGGGCTCTGAACCTGAGATTGCATTTTGCTCCTTCTCTTCATCATTTTGTATAGCACTGTCCACTGACCTTTGGTGTAGTGCTTTGGTGCTGTTGTAACCTTAGCACCTACTGATATTCAGGTGCCAAAATACCAAGTTCAGGTTCATCGAGTTGTGCCTGGCTTCAGCTACTGTGCTCAGCTCCTTCCTGCTGCAGTCTACGGAGGTGAACTTGTTATGCTTCTCTGGCAAGATGTTCTGTTCCTGGATTAGCTGTGTGGTTTTGGCCTCTAGTCTCACTGCAGGAACTTCAGTTGCAGAGTCTCTTCCCAGGCCTATATGCCAGGCCTGGGCTGGGTCTGGAAGGGTCTGGGGGGTGAGCAGGAGAGAGGAGAAACTCTCCCACAGTTTCACCAGGCCTTGGCTTATGTGGATCTGGAGGGGTCCCACAAGTGCAATTGAAGTTCTCATTCACAAGGCGGGCTTGAGCTGGCTGTGGGGGTTGGGGTGTCCTGAGAGCATGGAGAAAGGTCTCACTTCTGTGACAGCCCTATGTATGGTCTAGAGAAGTCCAGCATGTGGGCAAAGGAGAGTGCAGATCCTCTCCCACACTTTCAGGGCCTGGCCTTGGGCAGATCTCCACCTACAATATTTAAATGGCAATGGAATACCTGTCTCTGACAAAACTAAACAAAAAAAGGGGATTCAAATAACGGACCATTTTGTATCTGTATATCCGAAATACTTAGGATAGATATATAGCTACTTTTTTTTTTTTAATTCAGTGAGACAAAAGATTTGTACTGACAGTATTTGGACAGGATATCATGTCTGCATCTTGTAGTATGAATAACCACTACAAAGACAATAATATGCATTGTACTAAATTATTGAAACTGTCCTACTAATTGGTTTTGAAACTGTCTCATTGTTATTTGTTTTCCAATAAAATTAATAAAAAATTAAAAACAAAAAACACATTCAGGCAACAACTATCTTAGTTTTTTAGTCAGAAATGTTATCCCTTTCTCATTTCACCTTATGTATTTAAGAGATTATTTTATTTATAGTCATATACTGGATATTTGTAAGCTCTTCATTAGTGATTCTTTGGGGAATTTATACACTTCTCCCCATTGTCTGAGTCTGGCATTAAAAAATCTCTCTTTGCATAGGAAAGTTGACCTTTTTGTCTAGTTTTTCAGTGAATACTCAATATGATAGACAAAACAGAATGGAGTATCACAAATACGAAGGGGCCACCACATTGCCTTTGTTGATCCTCATTTTTAATCTGTCTAGCACCTAAGCTCTCATGAACTGAGTGTGAGTTTTATTTTTTTGTGCTTGGCTCATATCTTAGCAGAACTTTTAACCTACTAGAAAATAGAAGACCAAATAGGCCCTCTCATACTTTACGAGGGAACATCATTGACAAAATTTTTTCGGTCTTAGTGATAGCTCGATGTTGAAAAAATATACCCTGGAAGTTGAGATCCAGTGTAATGTCAGAGAAACTACTAATAGAACTTATAAACATAGATCATTCTTGCAGAAATTGAAGGTGCTCTTCCTAACATAAATGGTCGTGCCTAGATTTCATTCATAGATTAAAATAAGAAAACTGATCCTATACAATGTTTAGGCTAGAGAAAATAATCAAGGTATATATTACAACTCCAATTACATAAGAAAATAGTAAGAAACAAACAAACAAAAAAACTTAACTTCAAGTTATTAGAGTGATGGAAGATGTAGTGTTCCTGTTTTGCACCCATTTTGTTTATTAATTTTTGCAATAGCCTGTTGAAATATATTGTGCTGGTTACAATCTTTTCTTATTTAGGACTTATTTTATTCTGTCCCTTCTTATTCTGTCCATGTACTTTGGAAGATTCTGAGGCAGATATTGTATCCTCTAGTGAAAATAATATCTGATATATCTCTAATTTCTCACTCTCTCCTACACTTAGTTAGTGATATTACATTATTAAGAGTAATTTAAGAATAAAGACACAAGACAGAAGGACCCAGTGTCTAAAGTACCCCTGGAAAGACAATTACTACACCAAAAGTGAGTTAAATAAACAATGAAATCATTGTGTTAAGGTGTCTAAGATTTCAAGGCTTATTCTTCCTTGAATCATTGAAAAACTGCTATACTAAAGGTGGTACACTGTCATAACATCAATACAAATTTGAGCCACATAGCCATAGATTACAAATCAGGAAGCAATGGGTACAAAATCTGAGCTAAAGCTGGAAATTGAAGATAATATTAATGGAAATAATCCAGACACAGAGAGACATATGCTTCATATAATGCTTCATTTGTGGACAGTGAAAAGTCAGTTCATAGAAGAATACAGTACAGTAGTTGTCATTTGAGACTGGGAAGGGGACAGGGAGGAGAGTGAATATATGAGCTCTTATCTAACTTAATCTAGAAAAAAGGAATGAGCTCTGTCTTGTAGCATAGTAGGACAAATATTGGTTTCTCTAATCTATGATATAAGTGAAATAACCAGAAGAAGATAACACATAGAAATGCCTAATCTTTGAGAAGATGGAAATGCTTATTATCCTGATTTGATCATTCTGCATTATATGCATGTATCAAATTCTCATGTGGTATCTCATAAATACAAAAGTATCTCTAAATAACAAAAGAGAGAGAAGAGGGAGACTTCTATAACTAGGGAGACAGACAAACTACTGTCTCTATAACTCCTGGGGAAGACTGCTAGTAGTGCATGATAACTACTGTTTTCACATTTGGAGATATTAAGAAATAATAGGATAAATAGAGGCAGACAAAAGAAATAAACCAAGTATAGGTATTCAAATATGATATTGATTTGCGTCTAGTACCAGAACACTAAAATTTGCTTTACAAAAGACATTGAGAAATCAAGGCCCAGTAAACTTTCTCAATTGATTAAAGAAACTGAAAGTATAATTTCTCAATGGTGGAAAAAAATATCAGGGCAAAAATCAGATTAACATTGTGGTCTTCTCATTTTTTTTTTTTTTTTTTGCCAGATAGCCTCAAGGAAGTTGCTTTTAAATTGAAAGAGGGTGTTATGGAAATAAAATCTGTCAGGCTCTAGAATCACATTTGAAAAATGAGCTTTTCTGGTGATTCCTAGCAGAAGTAGAAAGATCAGAGGCTTAATGTCCTTTAAGCAAATGTGTTAGGAAAACAAATAGAAGAAACTGGACAACAGACACATTGAGCTGTGAAGTGCTGACAAGCTAGAAACAATTGTTTTTGTGGTAGAGTCCCCAAAAGTTGCACAGTTATAAAGGCCAAAGAGAAAACCAAAACTTACAAGAGAGCAGATCCAGAGGCTCACATGACTGTGTGCAGAAATTACTCCCAGAAACAATGCAGGATCCAAAGCATTTTTGTTAGCATCTACATAGGAATTCCATGTTTCCAGAACTTCAAGATTTTAGAATGCTGCTTATATTCTGTGTCTCTCATATGTCTCATCTTTGCTATTTTAAGTGACAGTATTCAGTATGATTATTCTATCCAGATACTCTGTGAATATGCATGTGGAGAGATGGGTAATCCTTAATTTTTGTTCAGGTTTATCCCAGGAGGATATCTGATGGAGAAGCCATGTACTACAATGGATTTTATGCTTACGGGAAGAAGTTGGTGATACTTTGGTTGTTCTCTGGGTTGAAAAGGATGTTCTCTTGGTTGAGGACATGCAAGAGATTTTGAAGACCATTTCAGGATTGTTAGTGCTTACCAACATCCATCCACATTATGCGGGTGTCCTTGTGTTCAGATAGTCATTTGACCTTTTCAAAGAAGAAATACGAATGATGAATATGGTCCATCGTGTATCTGATTTTGTCCTCATCTTTGCTCCTGCTTTCCCATACACTAGGCCAATGCATTCAGGGGGAGGATCAGAAACTGAGAGAGGGAGGAAACACAAGACTGACATAGTTTAGGGTTTCCAATCATAGCTTAGAAAACAGTTGTTTGATCAAAGTGGCAAAGGGTAGCTTCCATCACATTAAACGTCTAAGATTTCTCCATATGATGTCACTGAAGCAAAGATCTGCTGAACTGCATCACTGCAAGTTCTAACACAGGGCTTGGTGAAGGTTTTCATCCCTGCTTCCCTGTGGGTGTCCTGTGGCCATAGTCATTTGGTCAGAGGTGTCCTGGGATCTTGTTTGCAAAGCTCCACAGAGGTGCTGGCTCTCTTTAAGTTGACAATTGGCAGCTACACAAGCTGTGAATGTGCTGGAGCTATTCTGTCATCATGAAGAAACTCAGAGTTGGAATAAAGTGTTATAGCAAGATGCAATACAGAAAAAAAGTAGAACTGGATTCTTAATGATATCATTGAGCCACTGAAACTACCCCACCTCTGTTCTTCCACATGTACAGCAACAAGTTATGATTTTAGCTAGCTAGAATTTTCTATTGTGACAACTCAATGAATAATGTATGCATATTACAATCATCTCTATTTTAACAATGCAGAAATTAAAGAAGAAAGATCTGCCTGTGTTTTTTTTCATCATATAATTAGTAAGTTGATGTAGCAGGAGTCAAATCCCAAACTGTCTAACTCTCCTTGATTCTAGATGCAGAAAAAAAAAAAAAAGGCTGGAAGCAAAAAACAGGATCTCAGTGTCTCAAGATATTAATCCTTCTGGAATTCTTACATCTATTTTCAGCCAGCCAAATTAGAAAATTGATTCCTCTTTTCAAGCCTTGATCATCATAGAGAGGCCTCTATTATCCTTGACGGAATGCAGCCATAATAACAAGGCCCAGTGATTATTGGATTTGAGTTCACCGCCCTTGCTTGAGGGAAACTATAGAAAAGGGAACAGGCTGTAGAATTAGTAAATGCAGTATCTAAAAATGGCCATCAGCTGTGTCTGATGAACATCTGGGCAATGTTTCTGCTGGGTGGGAGGAGGTACGGGGTGCATTAGTTGCTGCATTTTATAAAAATTAACAACCCAAAACTTCAGGTCAGCATGTTTAACAAAACAAGTGCTTTATTTCTAGAATGTGGACCAGATGTAAAAGCATGTGAAAGAATATGTGCGTGTGTCTGTGGGTGTTTCATAGGAGAACAGTAAAGATACGCATCTTAGGGTAATCTGTTTTTAATAGGATAGGCTTTTGGTGGGTGGGAAGCACAGAAGGAGATGTATTTAGAGAGAAGCTTGGATCATTTGAGGTGACAAAACTTAAGATGAAGGGAGCCAATACCTTGCCCAAACACTGAGTTTTACAAGCCAAAGTTTCCCAAGTATTATCTACCAAAGTAGATGTATATATGTAACACATTATTTTGCTATTGCTGGATGCAGATTTCTATTTGTTTGTATGCATACAAAAGTCCACATTGAGTTAAATAAAATAGTCTAACTATGGTCCCATATTTTGCAACAGATCATGTTTCTCTTTTAAACTATCCACATGCTCTCGGGAGGCTGAGGCAGGACGATTGTTGTGAGTTTGAGACCAGCCTGAGCTACAAAGTGAGCTTAAGGCCAGCCTGAACTGCATGGTGAGACCCTGTCTCAAAAAGACAAAAACAAAACAAAACAAAACAAAACAAAACAAAAAACTATCCACATGCATATAAATGCATAGATGCCACTTACATTCTTACCACTGTTTTACTAGGCAGGAACAATCTTTTATCATTAACTCGATTAGTGTCTGTGTCATAACCAACTCTACTCATTCCTCCAAGAACTTCTTAATGAATCAAGGTTGCTATTCTCAGTTCTAAAGCTGGAAGGGACTAGGGCTTGTCCTGTTGATCTACAATATAGAGATTTGCATAAAATGTGCCTTATTTCTGCCCCTGAGGATTCTCAAGAGAATTAGAAAGAATCTATTAGCTGCTGGAAGAGGTCTTTTTGACTCAAAGTTGACATGAAAAAACACAAGTGAGACAAGAGATGGAGAGATTGAAACTCTGGGCACAAGAACACAAATGCTTCTTTGGTTTGCTCGGTTTCTCCCATTACAAAAGCAGAAGGTTAATTCATCCGGTGAGGCTAGCCATCTTCTTTCTACAGAGTCTAACACCAGGTAAAAGTTTGCCTGGGAAGGAGAGTGACAGTGTCTGCATTCTTGCTGTCATCCTATCCTTAGAATGTGGGTATACTCCTGCCCTGAGCCAAATACAGTCTGATATTTATTTTTGTATCATCAATGACTGTTATATTTTTAAAGTTTGATTTAAAAAATTGGAAGAATAACTTCTCGTGCCCTGAAAATGTTCCTGAAATTCCCACTTCACTGTTCATTTATCATATTGCAGACATGCTCACTGACTTCTGTGAAATAGCATCTGGGCTGATAACTGGTGATGTAAGGGCCACATAGCCTAAAATGTTTATTCTCTTTCTTTCTGCAGTCTGTGATCCATGAAGCACCCACTATCTCCCAGAAGGAAGATAAATAATAAATGAAGCAACCATATGTAAGTAAAGATCTGAAGAAATCCACTCTGAGTTTATCCGAAGGACATAAGAAGGCTTTCTTTTTTGGAAGATGGCACAAACATTTTGGTTCCAAGGGTTGCTAAGTTGTTAAATTATCCTAACTTACTCATCCTATGCACCTTATTTTATACCTACAATGTGAAAGATTCTACCTTGGGAGAGAGAAGAGCACTGGTAGTAGTGCTTCAACATGCTGGCTTGCTGAAGGTCTGGCCAGCTGGACCTCCTTTACCACACAACTTCCAAAAAACATTACATACTATCTGTCTGCTACAGTCATATGAACTCTCTTCCTCTTTCAGTTTTATGTTAAGGGTAGACTCACCATATAAGTATTTATTTCTTGCATATATATATATATATATATATATATATATATATATATATATATATGACATCCCAAATGATTCCTTAGTTTCCTATAGCATATGTCTTGGCTTTCTGCTGTGCTCAATGTAGAGATCATAATGCACCTCTGCAGAAGCTGCTTTTGTGTAGAAAGAACTATCACATGCACCAATCCATTTGCCTACTGTAGTAGGTACTGTCCATACTTCCAACTTGTAGGTGAGGAAATTGAGATCTGGGAGATTTAATAGTAAATGACTCAAACAGTGTCCTTATTCCAGTTCTGCAATTCTGAGCCCACTGGGTCTTTCTCTTAGCAATTGAACAATTATGTATTTTCTTGGTGAGCTTTACTTTTTATGCAAGTTAAGAACAGCAGGGTTAGGTTTTGGGGAACCCTAGGGGAATCTATTCTTGAGAACTAGTAACTGTTGCTGCTGTCAGGAAATAGCCTAACTCTTCTGAGCTACGGGCTCCAATCTGGCCAAACTGATAATTGCCTTTTAGGTTTTGAACATGATACATTTTTATTTTTAAATTCTGCTTCACAGAACCAAAGTGAGACAGACGATATGCTATAATAAAGAGTGAGCTTATTCTGGCCACAGCACATCTGGCCCATCTCCCACTAATGAGCTGTGTGTCCCTCTGATTTTGGCCAAGTCAGTCCCATTATCAATTTGAATTCCCTTATTTCAGCGGAAGGGGTCTTAAAAGGAATGTGTGGAGTTATGCTTCAAATCCTTTCCAAAGTTAATACTTTGAGATTATATAACACTTGTCTTGCTTTTTTAAATCAGTGCTAATTTCTATTTCTTATGAGCAGAATATATTTATTGGAGGAAAGAAAGTTCCTGTGTAAGAGAGGGAAAGGAGGGGGGCCCTGAGTGGGTGTTCCCCCAATCAGTGCATAAAGATAGCTATTTCATCCACTCAGGTTCTAAGAGTTGTTTTTAGATTAATATTAACGTATATTTTCATATCATGAACACCACTTTGTTAAAAGGATAAACATGTTCTCTACTCCTAACCAACGAAGTCTACTCTCCAACCTGAATAAAGAAAATGGAAGTGCAGGACACTGCTGCCTTAGACTCCACTTCCTTCTGGAAGGTCCCATCTTCCTCCCACAGAGCCAGAGTTCTAGTAGCTGATTTGGACATGAACACACCAGGCCTTGTGACACCTTCTACATAATATTCTTTTATTCTCTTGTTTAAATATTAGTACACTCAAAATGAATTGCTTATTGTTCCAGTTAAGCATTGAGCCCCTTAGAGAGGGAGGCACCTATATCTTGTACCCTGGATCCTCAAAAAAACTGGCACTATTGTTTAGCTTGTGTGTCACTTTTGCTTTGGAGCTACGGTCTCAACTAAACTTTCTGCTAAGTATTAATATGCATCTAATCAATTCAGTGTATTAAACAGTGTCGTCATGAAAAGCCTAGGAATAAAAATACTTCAAAAGCTTCCTCAAGCCAAAACCTTCTTAAATTTGTGTAAAAACAACATGTTTTGATATGTCTTAAAATACACCATGTTGTTGCGGAGGCACATGGTAATAACAACAAATAATAATCACATTGTCATTTTTCCTAAGATGACACATTTTTGGAAATGCATTTCTATCTTTCCCTTAATGGTTTAGCTGAGACATCAGTATGCAATGGGGGATTCACTGATTGTTTTTTACACTTGTAACTTCATTTCTGACTCCTATTAAAATTTGTATATTGATTCATTCATCTTGTTTTAGTTCTAAGATTTGGAGCAGTTCTTGACATGATATACTTGGAGGCAGAACTTGTAAGAAAAAAACTGGCCTGGAAATTGCTGAGTTTCAAATTATTATCACAAAAGCACACCAGGAAAGAAAGGTTTTCCTTAGTAAAATGCTGGAATCACAACCCTTCTCTTGAATTTGTCACTGTTCTATGTGAAGGATTGTTTGATGTTGCTGAGGTTGAAAAATGCCATTTTTTTTCTAAAGAAAAGCCTTTGTTTCTCAGTTTGATATTTTTCATGAATAATTGGAGACTGGAGAAATTGAAAAAGGTTTTTGTTTCTGGTAGTATTGAAGTGGTAAACATTTTTGGAAATCAAAACCTGCAGAACAGCAACTCTCTCTCTCATCAAATGCTTAAAACATAAGCACTGGAAAGCAAAAACAAAAGCCTCACAATAGTAATAAGGTATCTGCTTCATACTCTATAAGCCACCAGAAAAGTGATTATCCAGGCCTCTGTAGTCTATTTACCATGCAATAGCTATTATCTCAGACAGTGTTTCCTGCCTAGTACAAGAATAATTTCCGTGGCTCACCTAAATAAGTGTTCAGTGTTATCAAAGCTTGCAAATATGCAGGCACTGTATTCTTGCTGCTCATAACTTGGTGTCATTTTAGTGACTCATACTATCATCTCACTCTCTGTAGATCAACTTAATAAGTGATATTAAATAATAGCAGAATATCTATATTCTACATATGAAAAATAGTTGAAGATTCTTTATCAGGCAGTATTTTACTAGAGAAACAGGTATAGCCTAAGATATCCAAATGTATCAGAAATTACAAGATTGATGTACGGTGATCACCCACAGAGTCAGAAGAGGAAGCATGCAGAGGGTGTCTGCACAATGGAGACCAAGGGTTTTGGTACAAGGCCTGGAGGCCCTGCAGCACCCCATGAAAGTGATCATCCGGAGGCCAGTGATGAGAGGCTTAAGAGTTTGCACTAGAAGGCTGAAGGACCTGAGGCAGAAGCTGAAAGGTGCACTAGAAGCTAAGAGATGAGGTCCAAGTAGAAGGTGAGCACTAGAGCTCCTCTTAAGAGCAGAAGCAAGTCCATCCTTCCTCATTTCCCTTTACATCATCCAGGTGACAATTGGCCCTAAGGTGGATCTTCTGCACCCTAGGGTGCAGAATTCCTGAGCAGATTTAAGCTTCCAAACATCTCAAGTTGACACAATTAATCAACCATTACAGATACCAATTCTATAGCATAAGAACCATATCATGGCTCATGGCTGAGGTAACATTCATAACATCCTCATAATAGTTATCACCAAGCAACACTACTTCTAGTAGACAAATAAGGAATTTATCATTGGCCAGTTCCCTCCAGGACAGATATTAATGATGAGAAGAGCCATGACTTAAAGCGAGGTTAGTTTGCTTCCAGAGAAGTTGCCACCTCTCTTTCTAAGGTTGCTTTTAATTTCTAGAAGAGCCAGATGGACATAAACAGAAAATGGAACATGACTAAGAAACATCGCATCTAAATGCTGAATGAGTGATCTGGGTAAAGTCCAGAGAAAGACCTTTCACTTAGAACAGGGGAAGTGAGGGATGCCTCAGTATAAGAAGTAGCAGGAATGGAAGGAGGACTCATAGTTCCTTCTGTGGGTTAGCAGACAATTTAACATTTTACAATGAGAAGGAGATAGAGATGAGGGCAGATGAAATTGGTCATGCTGATTTTATCCAGTCCTCTAAGTGATAAGAGTCTAAGTCCTTCTGAGCTACACCTGATCTCTCAAAAAAGCAAATGTCAAGAAAACCATCTCCTGCACAAGGTGTTCATTCTAGAGTCCTGTCCACATGCTCTTACCTTCAGGTAACAGGTAAAGTGTTCAGAAAATGAAAGTTGATAAGTTGGTTTGTTATACTTCATCTTCCATTGAAACTTGATGGCCCAGGGAAAGGAAAGCTAGGGGGAGAAAATCACCAGAGGGAGATGAAAGACTTTGTGTTATAATAGACCACAGGCAAGGCTAAGCTTCATGGAGAAGATGTGGATGACAGAACTTAAAAGAAGGAAGAAAAAAAAAAAAGAAGGAAGAAAGTTTCAGGCCAGGTGTGGACAAAGTGAGAGTTGCAAGTGGGAGACAGATAACTAGTGAGTGGGAGATGCGCAGTTCAGGCCCACAGGTTTGTGACTTCAGAAGTTAACTGCAGATGCAACAAGTGATACTAAACAATTTTGTTTCAGGAGCTTTACACCAGAAAGTAAGGGGAGAAACATTTTTAAAAGTCTCCATCTAAAAAAAAAAAAACACCTACTAGATATTGGGCGTTCCTTTTCCAAAACTCAAAGTATTCCAATATCTCAAACATTTTTCAGTGCTAACATGATTCTAAAAGTGGAGACTTCCATATCATGAGACTTCATTTTATCTAAAAATTTAAGTCCAAATGTATGAAATGTGGTCCTCTAGATGAAATATTCAAAACATTCTACCAAAGACTCCTAGGATTAATAACCAAATTTAGTAAAGGAGCAGGATACAAAATCAACACACAAAAATTAATAGCATTATTGTACACCAATAATAAGCTCACTAAGAGTGACAATAAGTAAATAATAACATCAAGAAAAATTGAACACTTGGGAATTAATCTAACCTAATGAAAGACTTTTGCAATAAAGACTATAATAATATCAAACAAGTGATTGAAGAAGACATTAGAAAATGGAAATATATATCATGTTCTTTGATACTCAGACCACTATTGTCACAGCAGCTATTTTTTCAAAGATTAGATATAGGTTTAACACAATTGCAGGTCAAAAGCAATCACGAGCAACAAGAGAAATCTAGAAGATACCGCAAACCAAGACTTCAAATTATTTACAAAACTATTTTAATAAAAATGGCATAGTAGAGGCACTAAAATACAAAAGAAACCTATACCTGGCCTTTGACAAAGTGGCCAAAAACTTTCACTACTGGAAAGACAGCCTCTTTATTAATAGTGTTGAGAAAATTAGCAATCTACACAGAATAGATTGAACCTTGGCACATATCTCTTACCAAACTACTAAACTAAAATCAAAATGGATTGAAAAATCCAAATATGAACAGAAACACTTAATCTGCTGAAACATAAAATAGGTCAAACTCTTGAGACAGAAGAGTAGGTAAGGACCTGCTGAACAGAAGAATTACACACAAAAAAATGGACAAGCATCTACAAGTGGCTTCATATCAAGTTGAAAATTTCTGCATAACAAAGGAAACAACCAGAAAAGTGGAAAGATACCCTACAACACAAGACAAAAACTTTTCCAGCTATTCCTCAGACAAAGGACTAATATCTGGAATATATGAAGAAGTTTAAAAATTAGACTCAAGTAAATGATTCAAGAAAAAATGGACAATTTGCAGTGAATAGATACTGCTTAGAAGAAGAACCAATGGCTAATTCATGCATTAAAAAATTCAACAATGGTAGCCATTTGAGAAATATAAATTAAGCCACCACGATTCTATCTCACTGTCAAACGAATGGTTGCATTAAGTAATCATATAATAAAAGAGGCTGTAGAGGAACCCTTATATCCTGTCAATGTGAATGCAAACTAATGAAATAATTATAGAACTCAGAATGGAGGTTCAACAAAAATCTAAAGCTAGAAATTGCATTCCCTACCTCTCCCAGATATTCCTCTATTAGATATCTTCTTGAAAGAGTTAAAGACATCATGTTTTAAACATGTAGGCACATCCATGTCTATAGCAGCAGCATTCAGAATAGCTGAATCATTTAATGATCTTACTTGTCTATGAACAGTAGAACGAACTCATAAAATGTGGTTTTGCATATACAGTGGAGTACTACTTTGCCATAAACAAATATAAACTTGAGTCATTTGTGGGAAAAAAAAAAAAAAAAAAAAAAAAAAAAAAAAAAAAAAAAAAAAAAAAAAAAAAAAAAAAAAAAAAAAAAAAAAAAAAAAAAAAAAAAAAAAAAAAAAAAAGATGCACCTTGGGAACTAATGCTAAGTAAATAAATCAGAAGCAGAAACAAACTTAAAGGACAAAACTACTTGGTCTTCTTTATGAGAGACCCAAATATAAATAAAGAACAAAAAATAGAGAAATAGTATCTTACTAACTGATTTCTTCAGCATATAGGATGGGAAAAAAAGAGGAGGAAACAGAAGGAGATGAGAGATCTGAGACATAAAGGGAACTGTGGTGTGCTGTGTACATAAACCAAGACCCTGTGGGAAAGGCGACCATTGTGTAGTACAAACATTTACAAAACTATAGCACAAGGAATCCAAGAGATGCAGGACTGGGGAGGGAGGGTAGGAGAAGGGAATGCGAATTATGGAGACACATGAAGTCGTATCCACTCTCTGTGATGCATATGATTCTATGTTCCATAAACATGTACTAATGCGAATCAGTGTATGCCAGAAATTCTACTCGGTCCATTAACTTATAAGGGAACTTTTAAGGTGATCAAACTGAGAAATTTCATCTTTATATACATTTAAAATGGGAGGGAAGGTGATGTCCAGCTTATTGGCACAAGAATTGTTGAGAATGCATGAGGCTCTGGTTTCATTCCTTGGCACAGAAATACAGAAAAAGAAAATATAATGAATGGATTTGAGATTAAGGTTAGAAATAGAACCATGTAATGCCAGAAATGATGAAACCACAACTTCCGAGGTTGTCTGCTGTGTCTCACAAATCTTCATGCTAGCATTGTCTTCTGCAGAGCCTGGTAACTTTCCTAATAGAAATAGTAAAGTCAAACAATGCTGTAATCATTCTCCTAGTTAATTGTTTTAAACAGGGTTCCAACAGGACAGTGGAAAGGCACACCACCTGTTATGGCAGCCTCTGTAGCTTTTGTCTCAGCAGAATCCACATTCCGGTTGGGCTTTTGTCTCCTCCCTGATCTGTAAATCTGCATCCGTTCTCTGTGGCTACACTCATGTGAGGCAGCTGCTGATCCTCTGTGTTTCAACGTCCAGGGTCCAGCCCAGTTTTCCTGCTTTGCCTGAAGCCCTCCTTTACCTAGACAGTGCATGACATCTTGTCTTCACTGTGGCTGTCTGTAGAGATGACCACCACATACCCATAGTAGGTCAGAAAGGGGCAGGTCAAAGGCATTTCCTGAGTTTATCAAAGCCCCTAAGTAGGAACCTGATCATAGTTTGGGATTTATTTCAAGATGATCACGTCAAAGAGACAGGGAGGGAGGGAGAGAGAGAGAGAGAGAGAGAGAGAGAGAGAGAGAGAGAGAGAGAGAGAGAGAGAGAGAGAGAGAGAGAGAGAGAGAGAGAGAGAGAGAGAGAGAGAGAGAGAGAGAGAGAGAGAGCTTTTAGACACAGGGACTAAGGAAACAGAGAATGATGATGTGACTAGAATTCTGATGTGGAAGCAGCCGGATAGCAGCAACCTAAAGCAGTACCTGAAAGAGAGAAGCAGGACACTTGCTGAGTGCATAACTGCGTTTAATGTCTCCCTGCAGAAAAGCTGAGAAAGACTTGGACTCGACTGTCATCTTCTACCTATGGTCTGCCTGTTGCCTATTGAAAGGCTCTACCTTGAGAGTCTTGAACTCCCTAAAAGACCTAAAGGTACAATGCAGGTAATTCACAAATTTGAACAGAGAAAGTGTTGCTTCTTTATTGTTGTATTACTAATATCTTGTATTGCTAAATTCTAGCTGAAATTTAGCGTTTCTTTCTGATTGAAGACAACCAAAATTTTGTCATGGATATTGGTATATTACTATTTATCATTCTCTAGTTTTGTTGTTTAATATAATTTTAAAAAATATTTATATATTTATCTATCTATTTAGTACAAGGTCTTACCATGTAACTCTGAATCGTAGAGATCCTCCTGTCTCAGCCTCCTTAGCACTGGGATTGCAGGTGGGCACCATCACTGCCAGTTTCAATGGCCTTCACAGCACCGCTGGGGTTCTGGGGCCAGCACACCATGTGGTATCAGGAATCAAACCCAGGTCGATGTGCTTGCCAGGCAGGCATTTAGACCACCGAACTATCTCCCCAGCCTATTCCATGTATTAAGGACTCACTTGTAAATTATATGACTTAGTTAAATTTTATTATATAGTTTTAACATAGTTTCCTTTATATTCCTATGTATTTTACTCTATGCATTTAAGTAACATTATTCTAGAAAGAGATTCTTATGCTACATCAGGTTTTTAAAGTGTTTTTTTGGCAGACATTTAATAAGAATTTTGCATTGTAACTTTAAACAAAATAAAACAAAAATCAATTTGCCTGGCAATTTGACCTTTGTACTTTTGGTAACCATGCTCCCTTTGCTATTTATTTTTTTTGTTTTTTTTTTTCGAACCGAGGATTGAACTGTTGTGCTTGCCAGGGAAGCACTTATTCCACTGAGCTATTTCCCTGGCCCTAAGATGCTCCCTTTGCTTTAGCTAAACTAAAACAAAATCCTGCCCTTATTTATGATGCACTGTGCTCTGTATTTTCTCTCTTGACCTGGTGTGTGTGTGTGTGTGTGTGTGCACACATGTGTAGGTACAACTGCACACACATAGCTTTTGTTTCTTTTGTAAAGAATCCTTGCTGTTCGAAGACATAAGGCAGTATTTATAGTTACGAAACAAGGGAAGAATCGTTTTGAATATTTCAGTACTTCAGGATATCCTAACAAGAACTCAAGCAACTAATACCCATTATTGCAAAATCCTGGCAACTAATCTTTCTGAACTCACTAAATCCTTCCCAACGCTCACAGCTTTTATTCTACTTCAATCCTCAGATGGCAGATCAGGGGCAACATATTCCTTCTCAATTATGTGCTTCTACAATCATTGTCTATAAGAGGAAAGGAGCTCAGACAAGAGATGTGACTGTAGCTCACAACCAGCCAGGATTTACATCCTCTATGCTTTGGATTACACTCAGCCTTGAGAAGCCTGTGGAAACTCCTCACTGGGGCGGGCATGGGGGATGAATAGTGTTTATTTTCTTTTAAAAAATATTCTAAGATATGGAAAGCCAGGCAACAAGGTCTTTTTTTTTTTTTTTTTTTTTTTTTTTTTTTTGGCACACACTTGGGTAAATAGGGTGAAAAGAACTATCTCTATGTCTCTTATCTGTATATTCCTTTTCTTTTGTTCAGGTATTATATATCTCACATAAGTGAGATCACTTGACATTTGACATTTAAGCTTTATGCCTGATTTATTTCACTTAGAGGGAAGCAGGTCTGGAGATGGGGAGAGGAATTGGAAAGAGAAGGGAAGAGACATAAAAGAATTAAGAAATCTTACATGCATGTACCAACTCTCCATGATGGCTATAATCACTGTGTAAACATATTGAGTAAAGTAAAAATTAAGAGTACAAGGAATGAGGATCAGAAGATCGGAAAGAACAAGAAACAGATTCAAATGGTGCTTGAGAACTGGGTGAATAAGCACGTGCTGCTTCATCACAGTGGCTCTGAATCACTGTGAATATCTTATAGTGTTTATCTTTAAGGTTTACCATAAAGTAGGGGAATATCCCAGTGGGTCGCAGGGTTCTACTTGTGCACCTCACTCTGTAAATGGACAGGAGTCAGACAGAAATGCACAGCTGGTCCCACTCAAGGCAGGCATGACCGAAGGCTGTGGGGTGTAGAGAGGACAGACTAGAGGGCGATGCCCTCATCTTTTCCCCCAGCATGAAAATGAATGTCTGAGCTCTCATGGACAAAGGTATTTCAGACTTTGCTCATAGGCTTGCTTTTTTAGGTAGCTCTTGGAATGCAGTGTGTAGGCGTCAAAGTGTCCTTAGATGAAGTATGTCAGAGTGACAGAGGGAGATAGTCAAGCTAATGTCACTGTGTATAAGGGAAATGAACATGACTCCAAGTCATAAGGATGGAAGGGCAGAAAGAGCTGCGCAAGCACTTGGGTCCGTGTCAGAAAGCCCGCTAGGATGTGACATCTATGGAATCCAGGAGTACAAGCACTCTGATCAATGAGAGAAGGATTTGCTACTTTTTAGTGATTTCATGGCTAGTGGACACAGGTGAAAATCAAGGAACTAAATAAGCCCTGATTTTTGAAGCATTGCATATAGCACACTTTTAGGCATTTCTAGAAACGACTATTCTATAGGAAGAATGAGAAACTTGCATTGGACTATATAGAAAGGAGCAATGAGCCCATGGAGTAATAATAACAGAATTAATTCTGTTAATGCTCCTTTCACAGGCTGGCTGGACCTGCAGAAGTTTGGGTTCTACAAAGATAAATTAGAGGTAGTGGACTGTGAGACATATTTTTTAAGGAAAATAGTCTTATAAAAATGTAGACTTTGGGGATTCTTTTCTCCAGCAAATTCCCCAGCATCGCATGGACAATAAACAAATGTCTGTTGGTTAAATGAAAGAATAAACAGAAAAGGGCTAATTTTAGGGTTGATCAAACTAATTTGCACATGATATCCATTTCAGTTAACCAAGAGAGTTTCTCTCACATTTGGAGAGTAACAAAACAGTTATTCATGTGTAAACCCAGGGGAAGGAAATAGGAAAGTAGAGCGAGAAAACTGGGAGACTGGTCCAAAAAGCAAGCTAATTTTCTCTTTCTGCATGAAGGTAATACCCACATGTGCCGTCTTTCACTGTTTTCATGTCCTGCTTTCTATCACTCAGGATTCTTCCTACTGAAGACTGTTCACTGGTTTCCTATCTATGTATTACTGGTGCTCTGTGTAGTTAGGATTCAGAAAGATAAAATAAAGGTAGCTTATGGACTCTAGATTTTTCTCTTTTTTTTTCTAAAATAGAAAGTACCATTGAGAATTCTTCTTAAAATAGTTTTCACATTGCCACTCCTATGGATAACTCACTACTATTATGAACTACTGTACTGTACTGGATTATTTTGCTGAATTCGTACATCTACAATATTTAAAGGGCAATGGAATACCCATCTCTGATGAAACTAAAGAAAAAATGAGGATATAAATGAAGGACCATTTTGTATCTGTATATTCAAAACAGCTACTTTCTCTTAATTCAATGAGAAGAAAGATTTGTACTAATAGTGTTTGGACAGGATATCATGTCTGCATCTTGCAGTATGAATAACTACTAAGAAGACAGCAATATGCAACATATTAATTATTGAAACTGTCCTACTAATTTTTTTTTTTTTTTTGGCAGAACCAAAGATTGAACTCAGGCCATTGTGCTTGCTAGGGAAGTGCTTATTCCACTGAGCCATCTCCCCAACCCCTACTAATTGGTTTTGAAACTCTCTCATTGTTATTTGTTTCTCAATAAAATTAATAAAAAAGAATTTCACATATTGAATAATTATTTATGGTTTACCTATTAAATATTAAACACATTGGACAGCATGTCAAGTGGATTTTATGAGCTTCTG
This sequence comes from Ctenomys sociabilis, assembly GCA_004027165.1. NCBI lineage: Eukaryota > Metazoa > Chordata > Mammalia > Rodentia > Ctenomyidae > Ctenomys > Ctenomys sociabilis. The sequence continues at coordinate 51,079 of PVKA01007369.1, forward strand.
TGTCAATCTAGTTATATACAACTCTGCTTCTTTGAGGTAATGCGAGTAGTTAGAAGTGAGTGGGCACCTACAATCTCGACAAATTCCAGTTTGTAATAAAGTAAAAATTCTCTTAATTTTTTTTTCTTCATATTATGTAAGGACTTAGAGCTTAACAGCTCAATACTTGATGGAAAATACATGTTCCATGTTATGCCTATGATGACTGATATTTAGACCGATAGTGTGGGTAAACCGAACTGCATATGTTGCAGGGTAATAATCAGCTTCTCTTCTGGAGGGTTAACAACCTAAGTTTCCAGATCAAAAACTGGAGAAAAAGAAAGGCTGCAAGGTCAGCCAACATTTTAGCCTTAGCGTTTCAAGTTCAGTGAAGCCTCAGGACATAGGAGAACTTGTACTGTAACATCATGTAACTCAGTTGTGCAAATAAAATTTGCTGATGAAGGAGATTATGGGGCCAGAGAGTAATGCAACTGATGATGTGTAGTGTGCCTGGGGAGAGTCACATGGAGAGAAAACATTCTTTCGGGCTTCCACAGAGAGCAAATTGGTCAAGCAATGGCCGTGACTCATCCGCATGGCTGACACTGACAAGGAATCTACAAAGTATGGTACAGGGTTACACGGTCAACCCTGAGGGTACCTGACTGATCTTATCTGATACAAAAGTTACATTTCTTGTTATGTAGGTCTTGTTTTATATCAGTCTTAACCATCCAGCAGAAAAGTATAAAAATAGAGGTATATAAGGTTAAGCCGTATTAATATAGTGAGCTGTGAATGGCTCAAGTCAAGTGGATAACCCACTTCTATTGTGGACTGCTGAACTGTGTTGGATTGTTTTATTAAAAGAAAAAAAAAAGAAAGCACAAAAACTCCATAAACTCATGGAAATTAAATAACAACCTCTTGAACAACCGATGGGCCACAGATGACATTAAAGAAGAAATTTCAGTTTCTAGAATTATAGTTTTTGCCACTAAACAATAAAACATTGTGTAAAAGTAAAAAAAAAAAAACATTGTTACTGTCATACTAATCTGTCTTGAAACTGTTTCATTGCTATTTTATCTTTTTCCTCATTAAAATGAAAAGAATTATTAATATAGCAGCCATTGTTAGCTATCCCTGTTTTGAAAATCTGTAACATGTATTTTCTATTTGTTTTGCTTCTGTTTTCACTCTTCAAAATAAAATAAAATAAAATAAAAGTGTAAATTGTAGCACTTACAGACATTTGAAAAGTAAGCAGACATCCATTGGTCAGGAGATGAGTATTTTCAACCAGCTTCAGGAGTTCAGTGAGTCTTCGACTTTCTAGTGTTTTTAAATAATCCAATAATACCAGGATATAAGATGTACACTGTTAGGGTTTGAGCCTTGGTCCCAAATCCTGTTCCAGTCCTGCCTCATGGGCACGCTGAGCCAGAGAACAAGTCTGGGCATGGTGATGCCCTCCTGTAATCCCAGTAATGGGGAGGGTGAAAATAGGAGGATCACTATGAGTCTTAGCTGCATAGTGACACTCTGTACCAAACACAAAATGGAAAAAAAGAGAGATTCGCACTGTTAAGGTTTGTATCTAGGTTTCCCTGCAAAGCCTCATGTAAATCATGGAGCAGACCTCTAGAGTTTGTGATTAAATCATGACCCACTGGGATTAGGGGTATAAGGGCTTCTGGGATTATGGTTGTGAGTGCTCCCCCCAGCCTGGGGTGGTTTGCCTGAGTGCCACATTGAGGGGGACAGTCTTGCTCTCAGTGGTCATCATTGCCGCTCCCCCCCCTTTTGGTCTCACTGTTATGCTGTGGCCTTGAACTTCTGCCCTCGGCCATGTGGCATTCTGCCTTGGGGCCAGCTGTATATAGACCAAAAACTGTGAGCTAAATGAACCTTTCCTTCCTTAATTTTGGATGATAGATATTTTGTCCCAGAAATGAGAGAAAAGTAACTAAAACATGCACTATGCGGCAACATTCTACTTTCCTTGTGGGTATGATCAGCCAAACGAAAATCTCGCGACTCAACTACAGCTGGGGCTGAGGTGATTTAAACAACTGACTTCAGGACCTCCTTAATAGCTTAGACTACACCTTAGCACCTGTTTATTCAAAGATAGGACGTGTCTGTAAAATATTGTTTTCCAGTTTACATATCATAGATTAGCATTAAATACTCAAATGCATATATGTGTACATGAGCGTACATTATCTGGCTTCAGCATCAACAAACACTTTTTTTGGTAAATCTTCAGGCAATAAAAATGTTAGACTTTTTAAGGTGTGCAGTTTGCTGCAATATCTATGTGGAAAACTCCGTTAGGCTTACAGTTCCATCATATTATTAGAGTACAAAGCCTTCCATAGACAATATGGATGGAAGGATTATTCAGGAACTTAATTTATCGATAATGAAATTTGAATTTCTAAAATTTTCTCATGTTATGCAATATTAATTTTCCTTTGAATTTTTCAAACATTCAAAGATGTATGATGCTAGACAGGTTAGATAATCATACTGGCAACTATTGGTATTGTTTGCAACAGTGAAGTTAAATTTTAATTACATGCTATTTACATTCAGGTGTACCCAGTTGTTAATGATGTTTTTCTATGGAAAGAAATCATCTATGAGAATGTCTTATTCCCCAAGGAGTAGCCAGGTATCCTTTGCAGTTTCTCATTCAATATTAATTCATAGAGTGACAATGTTGGCTCAGGCAGGTACCTTCACACAGTTCTGTTTGGATTTAATTTGATAAATCCTTCCCTAATGAGAACTGGAAGGTCCTGATTGAACAAATTGAGGAGTAGAAATAGGATTTTTTCTCTCCGGAGTGAAGTTGACAGCCATAGAGTTACTTCTACCCATGTGAAACCCCATTGTCACATGTAGCCACATGAGCCTTTCCAATGAGGAAAAAAAAATAATTTTGTTCACTAAGGAGTGTAAGTTACAATCGAGAAGATGATATCTGAGATTTAAGTTCATCACTCTCTCTATTCAAATTTCAAATTCCACTGAAATTTTTACCCTGCGTTTTGAAGGTGATTTCTTATAACTACTGTGTATTCATAGAATTCAAAATTGTACTTATTTATATAAATTGCTTTAGCTCAGGACCTTGTGCTTGCCAAGCAGGTGCCTGCGCTTGGCAGGTGCTTATTCCCTAATTCCGTGTGTATATAAAAGAACTAATATTTAGTAAAGAAAATCCAAAAAAGCAGTTCTAGGCTTGCAATTACTGGCCATCCTTAACAGGCAGTGGGTGATATTTGGTACCCAGGGTGCAGCATGGGCAGCTTTCATTTCGGCTGTGCCATCCGAAAGACAGTGTCTGGATTTACAGCATCTGTTTTGTGCCCAGAATAGAAGAAAAGCAAAAAAGCAATAATTAGCAATAACTATTTTCAATAGTTAACTCTATTTACAAGTAAGTTGCATACTATGTTATTTTCATCATTTTACAGACTTACGAAGGAGAATTCAACAGCTTTATAAATATAAAGCAGAGTCAAGTTTAATTCTGAATGCTTTTCTCTTCCAAGTCACGGGTGTGGGTTTTTTTTCTAGGAGGGAAAGGGTCTGACCTGCCCAGTGCCAGTGGCACTATTCCCTTTGCCTTGGTCTGAGCAGTTCCCTGGAGTTCACAGAGCGCCTTGGCACTGTGCAAAGAGCCTGACTCCTGGTGTTGTTATTTGTATTACTGTTTACCCTAGTAGGCTGTGGAATGTTCTGAGGAAGCATTAAAAGACCTTAAGCCCCAGAGCAATGTAAGCAAAATTTAAATCTGAGGCTGATTTTCCAGAAGAAGAACTCAGTTCCACAGGAATCACTGATAGAGGAGCTACTTTAATAAAGGCAAAAATAGAAATAAAAGGTAAGGTCTATATTTATCTGAAATAGCAAAACTGAATTCTGAGTGTTATTAATTGGTGTTTGTGTTTTATACACAAGTGGTTAAAAATATATGCAAAATACAGAGTAGAACTGAACTTTTTCTTCTATGAGGTTTGATGTTAAAGTAAATAAATGTTAATTACATAATTTACACTCATTGTTTTACTTCTTGTTTTGAAACAAAGTAATTCAAATGCTCATTGGAAGGAGAGCATTATAATTGTATAATCTCATTAAAATTTATATAATGCTGACTAAAGCACCACCTGTAAATATTATACTTCTTATATGAAACAACATATATACTAGAATGTAAATCATACTTTATGTAACAATAAATTATTAAAAACAACTTAATTGCCATCAATATATGTATAATTAATGAATATATCCATATAATGAGCAAGTCTATAGTTTTTAAAAAGATGATACATTCTGTATCATGTTGATTAAAAGATCTCCAACACACACTGTTTAATTTTAAGAAATAGTTAAATACCAGTAAGTACCATTCATACAAAGTATTTTTCTATCAACATCACTCTTAATTTCTGCTCACATGTGAGGTTTTCCATGTTCTAAGAATCATGCATGTACAGATTCATATCATTTTAGGAGGAGGAATATCAGGAGGAAAAACAAAGTAGAACAAAATAAATAGCTTTAAATAAAGTTAAAGAAGTCAAAAATAGCTAATTGATTCTGGTTTTTTAAATTTTTAAAAAATCTCTTATGTGTTTGGTACATGGTCTTGCTACACAGCTCAGACTAGTAGTTATCCTCCTGTCTCAGCCTCCTCAGAGTTGGGACCACACGTGTGCTCCACCACGACAGTTCAGTGGCTGGCAACGTGCACCCAGGGTTCCAGGCCTGGTACAACATGTGGTATGGGGTCGAACATGGGTCCTTGCTCTTGCCAGGCAGGCGCTTAGACTGCTGAGCTACCTCCCTACCCCTGGCTCTGTTTTTGTAAACACTTGAGTAGCAAGCCCACATAGTCAAAGTTTCTGCACTAACTGGTTGCTTTTCTTAGAGCTAATAAGTGTTCAATAAATGCTTTGGTGGTGCTGGAGGTAGTGCTTGTGGTCCTGCTTCTCTTTCATACTTCAAGGGCATGTTTGATGCTTCCCCACAGCTTCTACTAAAGTTCAGGTTGCACAGCAAAGCCCAGAGCTTCCAGAGAGAATGGTAATGTCCAATAATTCCCATCCATGCAATACAGCATGCCCTGTTCTAAGAACTCTGCAGCAACTCTGGCACAGGAGAATGACACAGTTAGGGAAATTGGGTCATAAACTGCGGCAATAACTTGCTCAAGATCATCTACCTATTGGCACAGGGCCTGGTATTAATCCAGGCAGTCTGGAGCCATCATGCTTTACTTCAAGCTTTTTCATCACTGGAGTGAGAACCTGACCTCAGCCAAGCCTCCAAAGGCTCTTCCATTCATTATCATCTCCAGTTTTCTCTCTTGGTTCCACCAAATGAGAAGTACAAGTTCCTTAGGCAGACGTACTAGGTTCCTCATAACCTATGAGGAACCTCATTGCCTCTCATTGCCTCTTCTTTCAGCCTCGTCTTTCACCACTCCTCTGGCTTCCATTTTCCATCTCACAATGTTGAACAGAATTTCCCAAAGTGTCCTAAAGCTGATTCTTGACTCCTTGCATTAATTTGGTTTCCCTGTGTGGTGTTTTATTTTATTTTATTTATTTATTTATTTATTTATTTATTTATTTATTTATTTATTTATTTTTAACCAATCCATTTTTTAATTCTTGACATTATAGAACTAAACTGAAATTAACATTCCACTCTTACATTTTCTTATCGACAAACAGAAAAATCCATGAGCCAAAAAACCCAAAACAAACTAAACAGGGAAAAGCTTATAAAACTAAATATGGACCCCAGCATTAACAGCTGAACAGAGAATGTGATTTTTTAAATTCTTAATGGATAATAAGGTGTAGAAACTGAACACTTACAAATTATTTAAAACCTGGAATCACTGACCAGAAATTACACAGTTGGATCATGGGAAAACAGCAGAAGAGGGTTATGAGTGAATCTACACCGTTCTAGCTGCACCCCATGCCCTTCTCAGAGGAAAGCCTGGCATTGATTAGGTATTGGGCCAGACTAATGCTGGCAGCCGAGCCAGTAATAGTAACCTGCCTAGCAGAAGAGCCTTCGACTGGGTTGGCAATTTTGATCTGGGCCCCGGACATCTGGCGGATCTCGTTGATGTTGGCGCCCTGGCGCCCGATGTGGTGTTTTGTTTTATTTTCTTTTACTTCTCCATGCTTTGCCAGGGCTGACTAATCTGACCAATCATCCTCAAATCAGAACTTATATCCGCTAATGCCAGTTACCATCTAATGTTTTATTTCAATGTTTTGTATTCTTTAAAAAAGAAAAAAGAACTTACAACCTCTAGACTTCTGATGGCAAACTTTTTAAAGCTTTCAACAGCCAGCTGACTGCAGCACATATGCCATAGGTTTGCTACTACTGCTTCAGATGCTGTTTTTTTTTTTTTTTTTTTTTTTTTCTTGTATTCCTGTCCTGTTCTTAGGTGTATCACTAGTTCCCATGTTCTTCCATCAAGCACTTAGTTCAACTGTTAATTGTTGGGGTTGCCTCTTTTGCTTTTTGTCCTTTTTGTACAAGGGGTGGAAAATAGTAGATGTTCAGTAAAAATTCTATAAATGAGTAAGTAAGTAAAACCACCTGGAGGAAAATTGAATGTTCTGTAATGCACTGTTGCATGACTAATTTTTCAAGAACACTCTGTGGTAGAATACAATGGTGCCATTCCTAAAATGGTATAAATGATGGAAATGGTAGATAGGAAGTTTTTTGGCTAGTAGAAAATACTTTCTGGAATTTTGGTTGATCACTCAACAATCATTAGTACTACCTTTCTGCAATTTTCTATTTTTTTCCATAAAAAAATTCTGGAAATATTTTAGACAATACTGGCAATCCTAGCTAACCACAAAGAGATCTACTTTTGTTCTCTAGAAACTCACCAGTCGAACAGATCAAAGTCTGGTTTATTTTGGACTTAGTCTTTACTTTTATTTATTTTTTTTTTTGTCTTTTTGACAGTCACCATTAAGTGTATGTACATGGCATGTTTGTGGACGTAACTTTCCATGTTACTCCTCTTCTGTTCTACTTTGCTTTTTCATCTTTTGATTTAGAGTCATTGGCACCAGCTACTTACTGTTATTAATATTTAGGTAAAAGAAGGTATTCATTCCTGTATATGACATTTACTTACATATGTCTCATATAAGTTTATTGCTCATAAAGGTTTATTTTCATTAAAATTCTATGCTGTATTATCATGCCAAAGGACACAGAAGCACACAGGTTTGCAGATTCTTGCAAATTCAAGTATCAAACACAACTAGGATACAAACTAAGGCAGTTAGTCATAAAAGATGCTTGTAAGAGAACAGAAACTATTCGGATACCCATAGTAATATGTTAAAGAGTTAAAATAATCACACAACAGCCACAGTAGGATTTCATGACCATTAAGGGACCATTAAGAGGCTGTGATTTCCCTCCTAGCATTTTCTCTTAATGGATATGTGACATTCTCCTGTTTATTATGTTTCTCTTAAAATGCTATGCTATGATTAAATCCTTTTCTTTAGGATATATATAAGTGGCTTACAATAAATCAGACACAATGGGCTGGTTTATGACTTGAGCTCACATGCTGTTGAAGAACACCTACAAACACATCTGCTAGTCTCAGTCTGTCTCACAAGTTCTCCGACAGCTGTCATTCTCATTATTTCTGTGTTGCAGATGCTGTCACTCTGATAGCTTTCTGAGGGTGTCTCATCATCTTTGTTGCTGTGTTGGAGTGCAGCTTCACACCATGAAAGCTTCTGTCATGGGGTTCCAGGACCACCCATACCCTGACGTCCACATCACTTGATCACTTGTCCATGTGTTTACAGTTGTCTTTTTGTGTCCAAATTCATGACTGTTCGAAACCATGGATTGAGAATGTCATGAACAGAAGTTTTAGGTGCCTCAAAGCTGAAGCTCCTTGATGAGTAGAAATGATTTTCTTTCTTCTGTGCTTCACTTAGCTAAATTGGTATCAAAGCTTAGAATCTTTTCAACTCAATTCTCACATATAGTTCAGTTAATTAACTCTCAGAGCATCTTCCCTGCAGCTGTTTGTTCTAAGTTTGTTATCAGTGATCATGCCTAGGTAACGTATTTTGCTAAGAATGTCTAGCTCTCTTCTCCTATTTATTTGTTGCTGATGAATTCTATCTTGCTGAGTCCAGGAGCCAACATCAGAATCCTGGCTGAACATACATGTTGGATTCAACTGGGTCCTACTTAATCTCTAAGTGTTTATGGAAAACTCCCAGAAGTGGATAACACAGTCCTTCCCCCCTAGATGTTTGATGACAATTAGCATTGTGTGTGTGTGTGTGTGTGTGTGTGTGTGTGTATTGTATATTTAGGAAGGTGGAAAGAAGCAATGATAAAGCTTCAGGTATGATTACAAGTGTCATTACAAATAAGAGCACATTAGACTCCAGTGACATTAAAGGAGCTTTTGTATTTCAGCATTCCTAACTGTGCTATTTAAGGAGGGCTTCAACCTTGAACCAGCTGGTTCTGTGTTGGGCTCCTGACCACTTAATAGAGAAACTGTCTAAGCATCAGGAAGATGAGAAGAGAAAATATCATTGAAGGCAGACATCCATGACACACAGTTAGAGGACTTGGGCATTTGGCTTCCTGTAGGAAGCTTGCCAGATGATGTGGCTGTGGGGAAGCTTGTTCTCTCTGTGGAAGGAGCAAATGAGCCTCACTCTGTTGTCCCTTGGACACAGGGCCAGGTGCATTTGCTAGGCTCCCATGAGGAGTCTGGCTGAAGGAGGAACACACAGCGTCTCCTTTTACTTCACAGTAAAAGCTGCAATGTAATTTATTTAGGATGGGCCAAGATTCTTAATTGGACAGGTGTGTGCAAAAGCTCTGGCTGTGAGCACAGCGTGTCTTACCGTGGAACTTTTCTGTCAGCATCTTTCAACACTTCTTGTCAGGCTCACCTTAACTCTCTCAGGTCAGTTCCAGCAGGTGGTGGGGCTAGCAAAGAATGAGAGGAACACAAAGTTGTGAAAAATCAAACATTAACCCACTGAAGTGATCTTTCCTTCTGTTTTTTAAGTTCCCAAGGGTGGGGGGCAGAAATTCTCACCTTTTATTTCTGTAGGACCTGCTGTACTAATCCACTGTATATTAATTTTGATGGGTTAACTTTTTCTCTGATAATATTTCTGCCAATCCCTTGAATATTAGTGGGGGATGGATTTAGAGAAGGGAAGGAAAGGGAAAGAAATAGAGTAAAAATTTTAACTATTGAGGAGAATACCACTGAAGGATTGAAATGAAATGAAAAAATATATATATTTTTTGGTGATTAAACACTCAAACTAGAAAGGTAAAGAAGGGAAAGGAAACTAACATATGTTTAAGAAGCATTACATGTGAGGGTTCATAACAGGATTTTCTAAACATCAATAATGCTCTTACACTCACTTCACAACTCCTCTTTTAATACAGTGTCCTATACCATTCCTTTATGACTTTGCATATTTCTTATTGCTTTCAAATATCTAATTTTCTCTAATATAAGAATGAATTAAAAAATAGAGGATACTTTGTGTGATACTGCAGCTGCTTTCTTCTGGTCTATTGAACTGAACAATTAGTTAATGCTTAAATTTTTTCTCCTGTTTTCTTTTTTAAAAAAATATTTTGAACCAATTTTGCATGTTTATGTCCGATAATATGAACAACTAATGTGAAGACAACAGGGCCGCATCTGGAAGAAGCCGCCAGGTCCACTTTGGCAAGATACAGCCAGAAGAAAATGAGCACAGCAGCTAGACCCAAGCCAGGCCTGGCCAGTTGAGTTCGAGTTCAGTAGAAATAGACCTGGTGACCTGAGGCATACTGCTATGCCCAGTGGGACCCAGGCTGAGGCCCAGACATGTGGGGTGATCCTTGGGGCATGGAGGTGACAAGAGGTAACTCGGGTGAACTAGTCTACCTGGAAGACTCCAGGTACATGAACAGGTAGTGCCCAGACAGAACTCAGAAGAACAAATTTAAATACAAATTTACAATTTACAATCTTCTTTGTTATACAGCTACAATGTTTATTCTTGTGGTCCATTAGTTAAAAATTTATAAATCCATTAGTTAAAAATTTCTGTCAGGTTCTAAATTTCACTAGCTATCTTAGTATTGTTAATTATACAACCATAAACAGAATACTATATCTGCCTTAAGCACATATTCTCCCTTGGGTAATGATACCATAAGGTACTTGGGTAAGAACTTCACCAAAGCCCTAAACTGAAGGATAAAGGACAGTGCCAAACGGAAACCAGTATCTCACCCTTAATCAATAGGCAAAATCTTAGAACAAACAAAACAAGTATCTCTGACACAGGAGAAATACCTAAAGAACAGATCCTTTACAGAATGCTTCTGATTGTGCTGATGCAGCTGCCTAGTATCAAACTTTTACAAAAATTATCTTAGAAATCAAAATAAAGATGTCTCTGAAATAGAAAATGACAAAAAAGGAGCAAAATATGATGTCAGGCTCCGAGCCCACCCAGAAACCTAGGAGACATAAGCATAGAAGAAACTGGAAGCCACACATCTGAAATCTCTGAAATGATAGCAACTTAAGTAAAGCAAAAACTTCAAAAGACTGTGGAGGAAATCAAAACAGAAATGATCAACCAGATAAGAAAACAACTGATACCTATAGTGACAGAATTAATAAGTATTTCTAAAGAAGACACCAATGAAAGAAAAAAAATAGAGAATAGAAAAATGATGGAAACCTTGAATGAGCAATATAAGAAATAAATAGTATGTATAAAGCAGATTCAAAGAGAAATATACGAAATTAAAAACTCCACTAAAAGTTGGCAAAACTGCACCTATAAATAATTGAATGACAATAGAATACCATCTTTAATAGGACTAAACAACAAAAAAGGGGGGATATGAAGGAAGAACCATTCTGTGTTTATATAAACTGTACAGTTAGGATAAATATGCAGTACTTTGTGTAATTCTATGAGAAGAAAGATTTGCATTAATAGTGTTTGGACAGGATATCCTGTCTGCTTCTTGTACTAGATAAACACTAGGAAGATAACAATGTAAAAAGTATTAATTATTAAATCTGTACTATAATTCAGCTTTAAAAAAGATAGGTATACAGGTACCTTGATAGAGGTATACATTGATTAGAGGCAACTGCTCTAATAGTGTTTGTAGATTATCATGTATGCACCTTGTACAAAAAAAGCCACTACAAAAATAATGTGCAATGTATTAATTGTTGAATCTGTCCTACTAATTTGATTTGAAACTGTCTCATTGCTATTTATTCTTCAATAAAATAAAATATAAATAAATAAAAGTTGGCAAAACCATTTGAATGAAAGTGAATCTAAACTTTCAGACCTTGAAGACAGCATTACAGTTAGTGACCAGGAAAGGAAACATCTCTTAAAAACAACAGATCCAGGAACTATAATTCAGCAGATGAGAGATGACAAAAGATGAAAAAAATAAGACTAATAGGCATTAATGAAAAAAAAGCCAAAACAAATGATATATAGAGTGTATGGGCAGAAGTAGTAGCAGAAAACTTCCCAAATATAGGAAAACATCTGACATTCAGGTAACTGAGGTATACGGGACTCCAAATAATATCAACCCAATTAAAACTATACCCAGATATACAATAATCAGTATCCCAGAAAGTCAGCATGAAACAATGTACTGAAAGCTGCTAGAGAAAATGAACAGATCACATTTAAAGGAAAACCCAGAATAACAGCAGATTTCTCTTCTCAAACCATTAAATCAAAAAGAGGATGGAGCAAGCAGAAAGTCCTGAGTTGAGTGCCCTGTACTGGAAAAAAAAGGATGGAGCAAAGTATTTCATGCCCTACAAGAAAACAAATTCTAACTCATACTGATATACCCTGCAAAACTCTTTCAAATTTAATGGAGAAGTAAAATATTTCTGTGACAAAAAGTTAAAGAAATTCATGACAACAAGGCCGGCCCTATAATGAACACTAAAAGACATTGTATAAAGGGATCAAAAGGACCATAATTCCAAGAATGACAACAGAGAAAACTCAACAAACAAGGCAAACAATTAAACACAGGAGAAAAATAAGAACCAACAGCAGGAAAATAACATGACTAACATAAGCCAATACATATCAATTATAACCACCAATGGACTCAATTAACCAATTAAAAGAAATACTTTGGCAGAGTGCATTAAGAAACAAAGTCCAACAATGTCCTGTATACAAGAAACATGATTAATCCATAAAGAAATTGATAGACTGAAAGTCAAATGGTGGAAAACAATACTACATGCTCCAGGAACTCAGTAAAACGTAGAGGTAGCTATTCCATTCACACATAATCTGAACTTCAAACTGAGAATTATCAAATGAGATAAAGAAGGTCATTATATACTGGTTAGGGGAAAGATTCAAGATGAAGAGATAACAGTCATAAATGTATATACACCAAATATGGGACCACACAACTACATAATATAAATTTTAAAGGATAAGAAAACTTTAATAAGCAATATCACAATCTTAACAGGGGACCTTAACATTTCAGAAAATGGAAAGATATTCATTGCTCCTTGGTAGGAAAAACCAATTTACCAATTGTAAATATAGCCATACTCCCAAAATTATCATAAAGATTTAATGCAATTCCTATCAAAATACCATTAACATACCTCATATATACAAAGAAAATATTTCTAAAATTTATTTGGAACCAGAAAGACCTAGAATTGCAAAGGCAATTCTGGACAACAAGAGCAAGGCAGGAGGCATTAGAAACCTTGATTTGAAATTGTATTGCAAAGCTATTGTGATAAAATCAGCATGGTACTGGCAAAACACCAGACCCAAGGATCAATGGAACAGATTAGATGATTCAGATATGGCTACAAACACACTCAGCCATCTTATCTTTGACAAAGGGGTCCAACATGTTTAGTGGAAGAAAGATAGTCTCTTTAACAAATGGTGCTGTAAAAACTGTCTCTCCACATGCTGAAAACTAAAACTAGACCTGGGTCTATTGCTCTGAAATAAACTAAAGTCAAAATGGATTAAGGATCTAAACATTAAAAGAGAAACACCAAATCTAATAACTCTGCTAAAGAAAACATAGGTGGAAGTCTTGAAGACATAGGGCTATGCAGAAAGTTCACAAACACAACCAAAGTGCAAGGGAAATACTTCATGGATTGAAAAACTGGGATCTCATCTTATGGAGAAGTTTCTGCATGTCAAAAGAAACCCCAAACAGAGTGCAAAGACAGCCCACAAATTAGGAAAAATTCTTAACCAACAGTCACTTAGACAAAGGTCTTCTATCTAAAATATATAAAGAACTAAAAAAAATCAAGCCTCTAAAATTCAAAGACTCAATCCAAAAATGGGCTTTTGAGATGAATACACACTTCTCAGATGAAGAAATACAAGTGGCAAATAAATACATGAAAACATGTTCCACAGCACTGACCACTTGAGAAATGCAAATTAAAACCACGTTGAGATAGAATTGCTATCACAAAAAAAATCAACTAATAACAAATGCCTGAGAAGCTGTGGGGGAAAAGAGGACCCTTCTCCACTGTTGGGATTGTAGACTGGTACAACCACTATGGAAATCAGTGTACAGACTCCTCAGAAAACTAGGACTGGAAATACTATTCAATCCAGTTACTCCCCTTCTGGGTATTTTCCTAAAAGAACTGAAAACATCATATCATAGTCGTATATGTGTAGTGATGTTTGTAGCAACACAATTTGGAAACAACCAAAATGCTCATCACCTACAGAATGGATGAAAAAGAAATGGCATCAGTATGCAGTGAAGTATTACTCAGCTGTAAAGAAATACAAAATGTAGGCCTTTAAAAGGTGGATATAACTAGGAATTATACTCATAAGTGAAATAAATCAGACCTGCAGGTGTCAATGTTGTATTGTCTCCCTAATGTAAGAATTTAAAAGAATACATAAAACCTGAGCGGTATAATAGATATAGTAAAATGAAAGGCCCTGAACTTCAGAATTAAATAATGAATGTGAGAGAAAGTAGAAAAGATACAGAAAAAGGAAGGGGAAAAATCATGCCAGTATATATACCAGATGGCTGAGATGTTCGTACTAATTATTTCCATCAGTTTTTTAATAGCAGCTGATATTTAGACTTTTCACCTTGACTAACTGTATGTTGATATCTGGGATCTAAGCAATCACATCAAGGACAGCCATGTGTAATACAAAAACCATGGTTGAATACCTCTCATGTTGGACTTCTAAATGTGTATCATTTCTAATGCCTCATAAAGTATCATTATACTGTATTCAAAATAAATTTTAAAAAAGAAGCTAAAAAGATAAGAAAAAATTAAGGTTTCTTGAAAGCAAGCATTAATATTCAGTTATTTGTCCAGATGTAATTTGCATAATTACGTCTGTTAATCTGAGCAACAGATTTGCTGATAAAATAGATATTAAAACAACCATGGTTAATCAGCTATTCTTGCTCTGAAAATCTGTAACCTAGGTATTGTTATGTGTTACCCTGTTTCTGTCTTCGTTTCTACTTTTTTTTTTTTTTTTAACTCTAAGAAAATAGACAACAACATACAGTGTAGCAACCATTGTTGAATTGCTATCATTTTGTTGAGTGAAATTCTGTACGGGTACTAACTTTTTGTTCTATTTTTATTCTCTTAGTAAAATACTAAATGATAATATTCATAGATAATAAGACCTATAAGAAATACCAATGGAGCAGGGTCTAGCTAACCACAAAATGTTAATGTCGATGCTCTTTTGAGAGGTGCACATGGTTATTCAGGCTGAGAACTAAGCCAAATTGAAAATGCATCACCTTTTCTCTAAAAAATTAAGTAGTTGCTATTTATCATTCATTAGAAATAATGTCTCCAGCACCGTATGTTAGATGTGAAGATCAGTCATACGGTTCTCTGGTAATTACTACAAGCAGATGCTTTCAAGCTTGACACACCCCTAAGAAACACAAGAACTCTCACCCAGCCAGCCAAGGCCACTGGGTGGCCCAGATCCCAGATGCTACTTCAAGCCTCTGCCAGGCTGACTCGCCCCATGTCTCCTGCATGTGACAGCTGCTTCAGGCATAGCGAGGTACTTCAGGCCTAGACAGAAGCCTCCATCTTCCAGCTTCCTGCTGAATCTTCAAGCTGCAGAGTAGCATGGATCACCTCCCTCTGAACTTGTCCAGTGATAGCAGGAGATAGATCCAACTGGGCAGCCTCCTGTGGATCCCTTGCAAAATGTAAGCTCACCAGTGACCTGTGGCTTTGGACCATGCCTATGACAAGCCTGTCGGGCCTCATCTGAGTCTATGAATCTCATAGTCTGCAAGATCTCCCAAGGTATTGTATGAAAAGGTTGCTCCCAAAGGAGTTTGTTTCATAAAGTTTAATTCATTTTAGAGGTAGAATTAGGTGTCATCTCCTCACCTATGGGGTTTCTTTTGAGGTAATTGAAATTAAATAAAGAAAAAAAGTAGAACTGTAGCAATAATTCCAGAAAGAGACTGGAATGTATGTGAAAGTGGGAAGTAGCAATGAGAATGTAAAGGAGATGATGTACAAAAGCAAGTGATTAGAAAAAAGAAGGAATCAAGTTTTTGCATTTAACCTGGTAATGTCATAAAGGAAACTAAATAGTTGTACAAAATCAGTGATAATATTAATAGCTACTGTAATTGCTATGATTTGACTGCTTTTTCTGCTCGCACACTTACACGTGCTATTGCATGTATTCCTCAACAATTATGGACAACCCCTTATTATGTCCATTTTAGGGTGATGCTAAAGGCTGGAAGGAGTTAGTATTATAGAAAAAAATATTTTCTCTCCACCCTATTTCCTGTTCTGTCATTTTCTAATAATATGTTCTTTAGAACTGTGGCTTTTAAACCAGGATCCATGGCAGAAATAGGAGCCTGAGACAATGGAAGGAAAGAAAAAATCATGCTGGAGGATAGCTCAGCAGTCTAAGCACCAGCCTGGTAAGCACAAGGATATGGGTTTGATCCCTGATACTGCATTCCATGCAGGCCCTGGAATCCTATGCTGGCTACCTAAATTGGCCATGGTGGTGCATACTGGTAATCCCAGCACTGATGGAGCCTGAGACAGGAGGATTACTACACATCTGAGCTTCATAGTAAGACCCTGTAGCAAATAAATACATGAATAAAATATTTAAAAAAAAATTAGAAAAGAACAAAATAGGTATTGCTAGAATGCAAGTATCAAAACAGATATCTGTGTTTAAATTCTGCAAGAAACCAGCAGGATGTGATCAAAATATAATGTGCAATGAAAGCCTATATTTTGTAAAATGAATACGTACTAACAATAAGAAAAAATACTGGGCCTGATAGATAGCTCAGCAGTCTAAAGCACCTGCTTAGGCAAGCTAACGCAGGCACCAGGGGACTGTGCTTTGAGCCCCGGCAACACATGTTGTGCCCTCAGAGTGGGTTGAGCCAACCAAAAAAGAAAAATGAAAAAAAACTAAGTTCATTTTTAACTGATGTATAACAGTAAAATTGTACATATATAAGGGGGGGAAACTTATCTAATTCTAAAATGATAAGGTTAATTTTTTGTGTATATCAATAAAACAAATAAAACATCCATAGATACTTCCCTAGAAAGTGAAACCAAAAGAAGGCAAAATAAAAATAAAAAAATATGGTGATACCGTCAATAAACCTTGCCCTCCACATAGTTATCCTCTGTAATACTTCTATTATTTAAAAAATTTTAATTCATTTATTTTTATGGTGTTGGTGTCAGGTGCTAAATATTCAGGTTCTATGACATCTAGGGCCAAAATTTCAACATGTCAGATGGGATGATTTTTATGTTTCTCAAACGACTGTAAATCCTGAAAGATATGCAGTCATTCTTATTCAAAGGATATTTACATCAGAGTTTTATATCTAAAAATTTAAAGTGTCCTACATAAACTTCTTCAGCAATTTGTCATGTTTTTCTTCCTCCCACTTCTTGTATTATTCATGAAAGTATCTTGACCCTTGAAGATGATTTTATCACTGAAATAACATTTTGAAATTTGTGTTTCATAGTCAGTATTAAACAATGTTTCTACAACTGTGTATTTAGTATATTTTTCCCAATAGATAGTGAACTTCATGAGAATAGGGCCAGCAACTGTCTTCAGCGTTTTATCTTAAGAATAGAACATGGTTAAAGATACATAGTAGAAGTCTACTAAATGTCTATGCAGTTAGTGAATGCGTATTTATTTATTTATTTATGTATTTGGTAAAGGGTCTCACTCAAACTTGTAGTGATCCTCCTGTTTTCAGCTTCCACAGTGCTGGGATTACAGGCACGCGCCGCCATGCCTGGACTCAGTCCCTGGCTCAGCACTCCCTGGGGTTGGGACCAGCACAGCTTGTGGGACCTGGGATCGAGCCTTGGTCCCTTCACTTACCAAATCAGGCGCTTAGTCTGCTGAGCTATCTCACTGGTCCTTGTGCATTTATTTAGACCTAACATAAAATGAGCCACTAAATACTTTTGTCTTCTCGCTCTTTCAATATTTTGTGATACGTAAATTATTTTGCACTGACTTTATTCAATTCCCTGGCCTTCATCTTCCCATAAATTTGACTCAGTCCTGAAACAGTCACGATGCAGGACACTCACCTCCTTGGGCCAGCCAGATAGTGCAGTGGTTTGGATTCCCATTGTGTTTTGCCAGCCCTGCCCCAGAGACAGCAATTGAGACTGGGTGTGGTGGTGCATGAGCCTGTAATCCCAGTGCTTTGGAGGCTCAAAAACAGGAGAATCACAATGAGTGCAATATGTATAGTGAAACCCTGTAGATGTGGTACTACATATAAAAGACACTCACCTATTTGAACTCCTCTGCACTGACCGCTCAAGTCAATGGGATGCATGATGGCAGGCCAAATTTACTTTTGAGTGCAGTGAGAAAATCAAAACCTAAAGAAGATCAAGAAATTTCTTCACCAAACATTTTATTTATGTTAGTCTAGATGTGGACAAAAATTGGAAAGAGTAGCTATATTTTCCATATGTCCTGTATCAGTTTCACCTAATGTTAGCATCATTCCTCAGTATGGCATCTTTATTGTAATGAATGAATTAAATACTGACATATTATTATTGATTAAAGCCTTCCAATTTTCTTAGTTTATTCCACATGCTATTTATTTTCCTTTTGGTTCCAGGGTCTCATCCAGGACACCTCTGTGTTTAGGCACCACCTTTCTTTATGTTCTCTTTGTCTGTGATAGTTTTATCCTATTAATTTGATGGTTGTGACAGTTTTAACACATAATGGTTATGTACTATTTAGAATGTCCCTCAATTAGGGTTTATTGGACATTCTCTTATGATTTAACTGGAATTGTAGTTTGGGGTAAAGTATTTCATAGAGGCAGCATGACATTCTTCTCATACCTATCAAAAGTCCACACTAACAGAGAGACTATGATGACCTTGATCACTCAGCCAAGGCAGTGCTCACCAGGTGACATTGCCACATCATCCCTGGGGAGGAACGTTTCTATGCCCAGTCCATACTTAAGGAAGAGAAATTATGCTGTATCTTCATTCAGAAAAAGCACCTACACACATTATTTAGAATTTTTCTGTATGGGAAAAATATTATTCTTCTTGATTTGTCCTTTCATATCTCACTTTGTAAGAGTCAAAGGAGGTTCAAATGGATGATAGATATCAGGAAGTAGGAAGAAAATGTCTAGATGGAAAGATCAACAAGGGTGAAAGGATGGTGAAGGGAAGAAAGGGGGAAGGAGAACAAAAATAAGAATAAAAGGATAAATAGCAACAAAACTTTTACAAATAAGGAGGGGAAAATGGTTGAAGGGAAGGAAGGGAAATAGAGAAAAAAGAAGAATCAAAATGTATCATATACAGGTACAAATTCCCTACAATGAATAAGATCATTATGTGTATCAAACGTGTACCAATAACATTTGTTTTAAAAATAATTGAAACACAAATGTAGATGTTTCTAAAGAAAAGGAGAACATTAAAGAAGGATTATGTGAAAGTGAAGGAAAAAATTCTCCTTCTCCTTATACTTAATTGTTCTAAAGGTAAGAGTTTATTAAGATTAATAGCAGAAAAAGTTCCCATTGTGCGTGCTTATATATCTGAGATGAATGAATGGTAATAATAAGGCAAAAGATGAAAGAGAAACTGGAAATATTTTATTATAAAGTTTTTCATATCTCTGAACTATCAGAGTATTATTTGAAGGTGACCTTGGATTAGCTGTAAATGTCTTGCAAATTCTGAATTACTAAGGAAAATTAATATAACTTATATACCAAGAAGAGAGAGAAAATGGAATTGCAAGCATATTTAATAACTCAGAATGTAGAAAAAAGAAGACAAATAGAAACAAGGAAGAAAAAACACAAGATACAGTACATATAACAAATATGATATATTAACCTGATTATATAAATAGTAATTTTGAATATTAACGATCTAATTTTACCAAATGAAAGACAGAAATTATCAGTCTAGGTCAGAAATGAGACCTAGCTATACATTTTTCTTCAAGAAACCCACACTAAATACACAGCCACATAGTTTAAGTCAGTTCATTGAGAAAAAAATACACCATGCTAACACTAATCAAAGCGAAGAAAAAGACCAAACCAAAACAAAAAATATATAAGTAGTTATTATGGTTTCAGATAGAGAAGACTTCTCAGCAAGGAACGATATTGGAGATAATAACTTGTGTGATTATAAAGAGGTTTATTCTCCTAGACAATATAACGATCCTTAATGTGTGTGCACCCAATGACAATGTCAAGCTACATAACATAAAAACAGAGCATTACAAAAAGAAATAAACAAATTCTATGTTATGTTCTAAGTCTTGGCACATCCCAGAATGGACAGAGTTACAGGCAGGAAATGTATAATGATGCAACGTAACTCAGCAACATTATCAAGCATCTCAAAATAATTGTCATCTATTGTGCCTCCCATCCAATAATCTCAGAGTACACCTTCTACTCAAATTCATATAGAACAGTTACCAAACTAGGTCACATCCTGTGTCATAAATATACTCCAATAAATTCATAAGACCACACATAATACAAGGGACTGGAATTAAACTAGCACTCAGTAACAAAAAACAATAACTGAAACATTCCCAATGACAGTTAATAATACACTTTCAAATAACACATGATTGAGGCATAAATCTCACCAGAGATTTAGAAACAGTTGAACTCTATGACAATGAAAATAATTCTCAGACCTTGTAGGATTCAGTCAAAGTAGTGAAGGAGGGAACCTCTGCATCTATTGATTTATTTATTTGGTACAGGATCTCATTACACAGCTCAGACTCAGAGTGATCCCCCTGTCTCAGCCACCCCTCTGCTGGGCATACAGGGGTGCACCACCATGTCCAAGTTCAGTGGCTAGCTCAGCTCAGATATAGCAAGGCATGCTTGGACCTCCGAGCTATCTCCCCAGACTTGGGAATTTCTTCGCATGGAATACATATAACAGAAAAGAAAAGGGCTGAAGGAATAGCTAAATGGGCTATGTACCTGCCTGGCAAACACAAGGACCTGGGTTAAATCCCTGGCATTTCAGGCCCTGCCAGCCCTTGAACCCCGTGCTGGCTGTGCAGGCCACCAAGATCAGGAGTGGTGGCAGGCCTGGAGAGGTTGATGCAGGAGGACCACTGAGTCCAAGCCACACAGTGAGATCCTGCGCCAAATTAAAAAAAACAAAGACATAAAATCATTCACGTTGTTTTCCACTTTAGAAAAGCAGATAAGAACACACAAATCTATGTGGAGCAGAAAAAAACGTTACAACAGAAAACCAGAGATTTGAGAGCAGTTAAGTCAACGGAGAAAAATTAATGAAGCTAAAAGCTTTCTCTTTGAAATAATCAATAAATAGTTAAGGCTTTAGCCAGGATAGTTCACAAATGGAGAAATAATAAGAGGAAGAGAGGAATGAGGATAGGGAGAGGGAGAAGACAGTAGAGAAGGGGAGAGGAGAAGAAAGAAGGGGAGGGAGTTGGAGCATAAACTTCTAATATCAGAAATAAAAAGAGTAAATATAGCCACTGCCCTAGAGCTCTGATAGACATAGAAAAAATAGCAAAAGAAGCCATGAATGGCTCTAGGACTTCAGTCTTGGTAACTTGGTCAATATGGACCATTTCCTTGAAAGAATCTGCCAAGGTGCATAAAGAAGTAGTCACTATGAGTAAGTCTTTGTTGAGCAAATGAGTTGAGTCAGTAATTAACAATCCTCCAAGAGAAATCATCAGACTGAGTTGTATCAACAGCAAATTCTGTGAAACATTCTGGAAAGAAATTATGTATACATTTTCTATAATTTCTTTTAGAAAACAGAAGCAGAAGAAACGTGTTCTGACTCACTCCATGACAGTGTGGCTGAAGAGTAGTGAAAGCGGATTACAAGAACTGCTTTAGAAAGTGACAAGAACGATGGGGTAGGTGCCCTCAGAGTGAAGGAGGTATCTTTTTCATTTTAAAATAATTTTACTGAGAAACAAATAGCAAAGAAACAGTTTCAAAACTGATTAGTGGGACAGTTTCACTACTTAATACATTGCGTATTGTTGTCTTCATAGTGGTTATTCATAGTACGAGATGCAGACATGATATTTTGTCCACAAACACTATTAAAACAGCTCTTTCTATTCACCGAATTAAGGGAAAGTAGCTGTAGTTTTATCCTAATTATTTTGAATATACAGATACAAAATAGTCCTGCATTTGTATCTCCTTTTATTGTTTAGTTGAAGGAAGGATCCTGAGGGCAGTCATAGTAATTAGTCTTTCAGGGTTAAACTGTAGAACTGTTGCACATTCATTGTGTTTTGATCACGCCTCATATATGAAGTTGAGAGACAGGCAGCGCTGGTCTTCAGGAACAAAGGCAACATTGTGCCACTCTTGGGAGAGTGTATCCTGCTAGGGGACTCAAGGGGTTTCTGGTGTGATTAATCTTCACTTGATTTGCAAACTGTGTACTTGGACTTATGAGTGTATGATAATTCACTTATGATTTGTGCCTTTTTATTTATGGGTATTTATACTTCAATAAAAGTTTCAAAAAGTTGCCTCCACTTTGTAGATCAATAATCAACAAATATTTATTTTATTTTATTGAGTTTTATAACAAGACAATAAGAAGATAACAATAGTTAATACATTGCATATCACTGTCTTCAAAGTAGGTACTCAGAGGACAGGATATGGGAATAAAAATTCATATTAGTATGAAGTTTCCTTCTTAATGAACTAAGACACACCAGTAATATAGCTACCTTACATTTTTCTCTTTTCCCTTCCTTCATTTTCCCCTTCTAGTTTCTTTTCTCCTTTTAAACAACTACTTCCTAGGCCAGTGAGATAGCTCAGGAGACTAAGTACCTGTTTAGGCAAGCACAGGGGCCCAGGGCTCTGCCTGGGAATGACGTTTATAGTCTCCACCCCGGTGCACTGAGCCGGCCCCTGAGACTAGGTGTGATGATGCATGCTTGTAATCCCAACGCTGTTAATGCTGAAAACAGGAGGGTACCTATGAGCCAGAGCTGCCTAGTGAGACCCTGTACCAAAGACATAAAAAGAAAAACAAAACAAAACAATTACTTCCAATTTCATAATGCCTGTTATAAATTCAGGGTCTAGTGCTCTGTTTCAATTTCTTGTACCAGGGGCCAGTGTAATGTTTGCACATATGAGGCTCATTTACTTTACTTATTGTATAAAGTTGTGTCCATTTACCTATAAAAGTCTAAAATTTATCTTTCCTTATGGCTCAGTGGTATCCTATTATATAAAATACCACATCCTTTTATCCATTCCTCTGTTGATGGACATTTAGGTTGTATTCAAGATTTAGCTATGACGAATTACGCTGCTATAAACATCAGTGCGCATATCTCACTGCGCTAGGATGTTTTTAATTCCTCTAGGAATATACCCAAAGGAGACTAGCTAGATCGAATGGAACATCTTATTTTAGGTTTCTGAGGAATCTCCATACTAATTTCCACAGTAGTTGCACCAGTCTTCACTCCCACCAACAAGCGAAGTGGGGCTCGTTTTCCCCAACAGTGCTTCCAATAATTATTGGTTGATTTCTAGATGCTAACCATTTTTTCTGGAGTGAGATGGAATGTCAGAGTCGTTTTAATTTGCATTTCTTCAATAACCAATCCTTTATCTGTTTTAGATAGATGCCTTTTGTCTGAGGGACACCTAGCTAAAATATTTTCCCCCTCTGTGGGTTGTCTTTGCACTCTGTTGGTAATTTCTTTTGATGTCAAAAAGCTTTTTAATAAGAGGAAATTCAACTTGTTTATTCTTTGAAGTATTTCCCATGAAATTTTATTTTAATTTTTCATTAAGTCTCTACCTACACCTCTATATTCAAGATTTATACTTATTTTCTCTTCCAGCAGATTTAATATTTGTTTCAATACTCATATCTTTGATCTATTTTGACTTCATTTTGCTGTGTGATGACAGACATGGTTCTAGTCTTACTCTCTGGAATGTAGGATTCCAGTTTTTCCAGCAGCATTTATTAGAGAGACTATCTTTCTTCTTTCTTCCAGTGAAAAATTTTGGTTCCTGTGTAACTGGTAAAGTGGTTGACTTTATACTTGTGCCTGTATCTTCTACTCCATTCCACTCATCCTTGGATCTTTTCTTTTTCTTTCTCTCTTTTCTTTTGCCAGTACCATGATGCTTTCATTGCAGTAGCTTTGTAGCATCATTTTAAGTTAGGAATTTTGATGCATCCTGCCTTTGCAGCCCAGGATTGCTTTAGATATTTTAGATCTCTTCTGTTTTGAAATGAATTTCAGGAATGTTTTCTCTGTGAGGTTTTGTTATTTTTTTTTCATCAGGATTGCATTAAATCTGTATAACACCTTTGAGATCACAGCCATTTTCACAGTATTGTTTTCTCCTATCCATGAGCTAAGGATATCTTCACAGCTTCTGATATTACCTTCCTCAATCTGATCAAATTCATCAGTGACCAACCAATAGCCAACATCATACTAAATGAACAAAAACTGAAATCTGTCAGTCTGAAATCAGGAACAACACAAGGATGTCATTACCACTGCTCCTATTCAATATAGCTCTAGAAACAGATGAGACAGAGAAATAAAAGGAATAAGGATAGGTAAGGAAAAATTTAAATTATGATTTACAAATGTGATGATTCTCTACAGAGAGAAGCTCCACTGAAAGACTTTCAGATTTAATAATCAAATTCAGTAGCATAGCTGGATATAAAATGAACACTGTACCATTCCTGTACACAGACAACAGATTCACTGAGAGAGAAATTAGGGAAACTACACACTTCACACAATAGCATTTAAAAAATGCAATACATAGGAGTCAATCTCACAAAGAAAATAAAAGATTTGTATATGGACAATTATAGTACTCTGAAAAAGGACATCAGAGAGGATATCAGAAAACTAGCATTAAATGAAATAACATATAAATATTTAATGGAACATTAGGATGTTATAAGTGTAAAATTCAAGTAAGCTTTTGCTTACTTTTGTTGATATTAGAGATCATTTTTTCTTTTGTCTTATGCAAAGTAAAACAAAGTTTCATAACCAAATATAAAGAGAATAATAATAGTCATTACACTGTGCATCACTGTTTTTAAAGGAGTGATTCAGAGTACAAGCAAAACCCCAAGAAGATTCTTATAAAAAAGAAACAGATTGTAGTAAAGTTTGTTTGTTAATTAAATAAGATAAATTCATAGTACAAGTGAAACAAATTAGCATATATATTTAAATTTTTTAAAATATTGTATGGAATTTGGGAAAGTATTGAACTTCTCCATGCTTTCTATTTATCTGTCTTCTACTTTGCTTTCTCCCTTCCTTTATTTTTCCCTTCCTTCCTTTCTTTCTCCCTCCCTCCCTCTCCCACTCTCTTTCTATCTTTTTTTTCTGACTTAACCAAGGATTGGTTCAGTCAAAATAAGCACCAAGCAAGTGCTTATTCTACTGAACCATCTCTCCAGCTCCTCCTTCCCTCTGTCCCTCCCTCTCTCCCTCCCTCCCTCTTTCCCTCCCTCCCTCCATTCCTCCTTCCCTTCTCCCTCCCTATTTTATCTGTCTGTCTGTCTGTCTGTCTGTCTGTCTGTCTGTCTGTCTGTCTGTCTGTCTATCTATCTATCTATCTATCTATCTATCTATCTATCTATCATCTATCTACATATATGTATATGTGTGTGTGTATGATCTATTTGATTTATTTCACTTAACACTGTGCTCTCAAATTACTTCCACTTATGTATGAGTGCTTTAAGTTTACCTCTTTTTATGTTTGGGTAGTACTTCACTGTCTATAAATACCAAATTTTCCCTGTTTCGTGTGTTGATGAACATATATACTGTTCCTAAGTTCTAGCTATCATCAATTGTATTGCTATTATCATGGGTGTGCATCTATCTCTACCGTATGATTTTATTTTAACATTTATGAAATGATAACTAGAAAGGATATAGCTGGTCAAACACAGTTTCTATTTTTAGTTTATGGAGGAATTTCTACTCTGATTCAATACTAGTTTACACTTCTACCAATAATAGAAAGATAGATTGATAGATAGTTTTTCTTAGGTTATACATACCTTTTTTCCCACATCCTCATCTGCATTTGTTATTATTAGCTTTTTCAATGATAGTCATTCTTCCTGGGGTAAAATGGTATCTCAGTGTAGTTGTAATTTATGTTTCTCTTATGACCAGTGGTAATGAGCATTTAAAATATATTTGCTGGCCATTTGTATGACTTCTTGTGATCACAGTCTGTTCATTTCAGTTGCCACGGGCTGGGGAGATGGCTCAGTGAAATAAGCGCTTCCTTGGCTAGTGCTGGGGCCTGAGTCCAATCCCCAGTTCTGCAAAATAAATAAATAAATAAATGAATAAATAAAATAAAATTCATTTGCCCATTTTGATTAAATGTTTTATTTTGATATGTCTAGTTGTGTTTTTCTTTTGTTATTTGCATATTGTGAGGTTAGTCTTTTTCTATGGAACAGTTGACATGTTCCCCCTATGCTTTAGATTGAGATACACAGGTCTAGATTTCCTAAGTAACATGTTTTAATAAAGCTACCTTTATTTCTCATGTATGTTTTTGGCTCCATTGAGAAAATTCAAGTAACTGTATGTGCCTGAGGTTGCAATTGCTCTTGCTATGTCTGTTCTATTGACCCTTGTGCATGTTTTTGTGCTTGCTCTGTGCTATAGTTTCATAGTATAACTTCAAGTATGAGATTGGGATTCTGTCCCCTTTCTTTTATTGCTTATGATTGCTTGTGCTGTTCAGATTCCACAGAAATTTTAGGATTGGTTTCTCTAACCATACAACAAATGCTGTGGGTACCTTGATTTGGATTGCATTAAGTTGTATGCTATCTTTGGAAGTATGGCCATTTTCATTATGTTCTTTCTGCCTACTGAGAAACAGGGATGTTTTTCCATTTTCTGCATCCTCCTTCAGCATGATATAGCTATAATAATGAGGCCTTTCACTTACTTAGTTAATATATATATATATATATATATATACACATTATATATCCTAATATGTAGGATCTAATATATATATATATATATATATGTATGTATATATAACCAAAAATATATAACTAATATATGACCTACTATATATAACTTAATATATATAGTTAAATTATATAACAATATGTGTGTGTGTATCCTGACATATATAGTATGTATAACCTAAGAAAAACTATCTATCTATCTATCTATCTATCTATCTATCTATCTATCTATCTATCTATAATTTATTTGAAAGTTTGGTTCAACTATGACACTTCTTTATTGATATTTTTGTTTGATTTACCTGTCTATATATTTTTGACAATATGGTATTGAATTTCCCCCAGTGTAATTGTGTTAATGTTTATTTTATCCTTAAGTTTCTCATGAAATT
>PVKA01007370.1:0-78190 GCA_004027165.1 Ctenomys sociabilis
GCTTGCAAATAGCATAGCAGCTGCTGATAAAGAAGTATAACTCTTCCTATCACCAAATCAAAGGCCATGAAGATGCACATTTTGGAAAACACCAGTTTATTAAGAAGGAAAAAAATGAAGTTAAGTCCTTTGAAAAATTAAGCACTTTGGGACAGGCATGATGGTTCATTTCTAAGATCCCAGCACATTGAGGGGCTGAGGAAAGAGGGTTGCAAATTTGGGCCCAGCCTAGTCCCCGAGTGAATTTATTTTAAAGAACAAGGGAGGATGGCTAAGGATGTAACACAGTACAGAGGCCCCAGGTTCAGTCTTCAGTACTGAGAAAAGAAAGCACTTATTGTAACCTAAGTATACCAACATTAACCTGAGTACAGAGGTGATTCTAAATCCCATTTGGCTACTGTAGCTGTTGAGAAGGCTCTGTTACAGATGTTGTCACAGAGCAATCTGGGTCTCATCGTGCTGCCCTGGCTTTCCCACCAGGGGCCTCTTCCAGGCCCACAACCCATAAGGCTGGCCCACTTCAGAGCTGTGCCTAGCATTCCAAATGCACTCACTGAACATGCCAGCATGAAGTGAGGCCGGGAGACAAAGTGACTTCTCATTAGTGATTCTCTACCACAGTTGCCTGGCCTGGCTGTCAAAAGAATTCCAAAAATATCTGTTCTCCAGAAAACTTCCAGACAGGTTGTGTTGGATGACTATTTTAGAAGTAATATTTCAACATGTTAAAATGACTGTTACATGGATCCCATTCAAGAAGAGATGAATGGATGAAATCAATTTCCTGGGTCAGGAGGTCTTTGGTTCTAGTGACCATAGTAGCTGGTTCCACTTGTTTTCTTCTATTACACAGGAAATAGAGCTTACCTAAAGGTCGAACCACAGAGTATTGCAGAACTTCCCCCCTTTATTCAACCCATGTTTGATGAGGATTCACTGTAGCAATGAAGACCCTTCTTCCACATGAAAGAACCAAGGTGTCCTTCTTCATAAATGATGTTATCTGTAGTACCTGAATAAGGGGGTAATCTGAGGATGCTAGAAAAAAAGGAATATTTAAGAACAAATGAGTAAAAAAAAGAACAGCCAGAAGCATATAGTGTTAGTCATCTTTCTCATTATTGGTGCAGGATTTACAATACCTACTAATTAAAAGAAGAGGAAGATTCATTTGACTCATGGTTTCAGAGGGTTGAGTTCATGATCAGTTGGCTCCAAGTCAGAGACATCATAGTAGAGCAGAGATGTTTAGCTTATGATGCCCAGGACCACAGTGCAGTGCAGGAGAATACACCAGAGGTGAAGGCCCACTCACCTTATGTAGTCCACACAATCACGCCTCCAGAAAGTGAGGCAGTCCAGTGGTGACAATGCAAAAATAGAATATGATGTATGATACTTCACATGCTTGCTAGGATAAACAAGATAGGAGGTTCTCTTACTCCTGAGATAAGTGGAAGGCTTTCTGTCTTAGAACCATCAATATGGACAACTGACTGACCACATCGCTGCACTACGTAAGCCCCAGGACCTCGAACTGCAGCAGAGGACTCCCTACATTCAAGAAGATTCAGAGCAATGGTCTGGTACATTAAAGAGGCAGTGGGGACACCTGTGGGCTCAAAAAATGCAAAAAGATTATAAGATTTCTCCTAAATTTCAATGAAATTTTATGGTGTTTTCTTTTATGGTATCCCTCACTTCATTCCATAATTTTCCAAGAAGAGTGTTCCTTGACTTCTAGAGTTTCCAACCTATCATACGAACTCTACAGAGCTCTAGAGATACTTGCTTTTTATGCAACAAGCTGGAAACAGCTGGATATGATCCAGGTGCCATGGCCACACCTGCACCCACTGGAAGCCAAAGCTCAGTGCCTCATATGGGAGAAGAGTGATTATAATAAATAAGAACTGCTAATATCTTTTCTGCATCAAATAATGGGTTAAATGTTTTAAATGCAATGTGTCATATTGTCTGCACTACAATGCTATGATATTTATTACTCATAGAAATGAAGAAATCAAAAAGCTTACAGAGGGAATGATCTGGTGCATGGAGGACACAGGGTGCAAACTTGTTTTGATTCTAGATGCCTGCCTCTCTAACCCCAGGCCTTAGCTGTCTGGAAAAGCATTGTTGCTTCATGAAGACCCCTGTTCTTTGTGCCAAAATTTTGTCAATACAGTTATTTAAAGGAGCAAGTCCCAATTTATTTCAGTATCAATTCTCTATATCATTTACCTCAGCACTGATTGTATCATTTGCAAATTAGCATTAGGCAGCAATTTCGGGTTCCATATAAAACCATTTAGCCATCTAGCCAAGAAAATGAAAGATGCAAAGCAAGAGCCAGGGTGCCGGACCTAATTCTCTTCCTTATCTTCTTGTTACATATTGACATATTTGAGGCCATTCAAAAGCATCCAACTTGTCTTGCCTGAGTGCAAATCAGAGTATTGACAGTGAGAGTCACTTAACAGGTTATTTAAATGTTGGAGTCCTATCTCAGTGAGATCTGCTTTTCACTGGCTCTTATTGCAGAGTGGTCAACTTCTGTCTGTAGGGAACAGAGGTGCTTCTGGATTACTTTGCAGACCAAATATGGGGACACTGGCTCTAGTAGGTCGAGGCTACGCTGCCCCACCAATCCAACCAGGGACATGTGCCCTGCCCCAGACATGTACCCATTCTAGATGCCAGTGTGTAGCCCCAAGAGAAACTGCCATGGCTCCATGACTGGCAAAGGGACAAGCCAGGTAATGGACCCCAAAGCAGTTGACCTGATGGTGCCCAAGCTCATAAGCCAGCCCCTGTCCTTTGGCCCCAAATGATACTCAGTAGAGAGGCATGTTCTGAAGAAGAAATGACTGCATTTTCTGCAAAGCTTCAGATGAATTGTACCCACTTCCATTTCTTTAAAAGCATTTGTTATCCACATGTTGTCTTGAGCAGTGGAGAAGAGCAAAACAATACCAATAAAAGCTATCCGAACATACATTTTGGGGGACACTTGATGAGTTACCCAAATTCCCCTTTAGTGAGACCCTGCTTTGCTGACTTCAATGGATAAAGAGCCATCACCTGTAAAAGTCCCATTTGACAAGTCCCTTCCCCCAGGCCATGCCCTTCCCTGAGCCCCTGGTTCTCAGCGACATGACCTGGGGGTAAAAATGTTAACGCCATTCTTCAGAATTCCTCATTGGCAGTATCCAAGCTCCTGTCACTGCTTCACAAAGCAGTCTCTGCCTCAAGATCAAGGTCAAATACATTTAGACTTTAGAAGCATGACCCATGCTGCTATGGACCAACTGCCTATGCCACTCCCAATGCAAGTACTGATCCCCTAGCACTAGTGGGTGTGGTGGCCCAGGCCTATAATGCCAGTGCTCTGTGAGACTGAAGTAGGAGGATCACAAATTGGATCCCATGTTAGACCATTTAGCAACTTATAAAGGCCTGGAGCACACACACACACACACACACACACACACACACACACATACTCACCCTACTATTTACATCTCTCCTACACTGATTAGACAATGGGGAGATAACTAGGACATGATGTAGTCATGCAGGTAGTTATCATTAGTAGGGTTTATATACTTACAAGTTCCCCATGAGAGCTTGCTTCTTTTCTCCACCATGTCAGCATCAAAAATTTTTCTACAAACAAGGAAGAGAGCCCTCATCCACCCCAGAAGCCACTTCAAACATGGGATTTCCAAGCCTCTAGAACTTTGAGAAATAAGTATCCGTGGTTTATAGCCATTTATTCTACTCCATTCTGTTACACACACACACACACACACATTCCTGAACAGACTAACACAGAGAATAGTACTGAGAATTCGGGTACTGATGTGACACAGCCATACAATGCTGAATGAGGGATAGGTTTAGAGAAATACATCATTAAGTGACTTCATAGTTGTGCAAGCATCACACAGGCTAACAAGGCTATGATGTCACCAGGCATGAGTATGGCCCAGTGGGACCACTATAATATATACAGGATGTTACTTACTGACACATTGCTAGGCAGCATGTGAGTGCAACTAGAAGTATGGCTTTGGGACCAGGTAATGAATAGAAAGGCAAGACAAGTTTGGGGATCCGTGGTAGGAAAGATCTCTGTTGCAACAAGTGGATCATTATGCTTGGTTCTGGTGAAGACTAGGGTAAAAGAAGCAGAGAGACCTAAGAAACCCTTAATATACCAAGTGAATGTCTCACTTCTCTCAAGCAGATTATTGATACAATAATAGGTGGTGAGACTAATCTGATGAGGTTTCAGATGAAAATGAAAAACATTACTGAAAACCTGAGGAAAAGTCTATCCCTGTTATAAAGTAGCAAAGAACTTGGTTGAACATTCCTCATGTTCTGCTGTTTTATGGTCCTGGGAGCTTGTGAAAGATAAAGTCCAATATGTAGAGGAAGCCAGTTCGAATCAAAATATAGAAGGCACAAGTTGGTTCCTCTTGACTCTTCTTTAGTAAATTGTGAGGAGAGAGAAAACCTTCAAATGTAATAATTGTTCCAAAGGGGACAGAATTTAAAGAATGTTTTAGAATCCTCAGCCTATCCAAATTAAAAAGAATGAGAAAAAGCCACTCAGGAGAGAAAGCAAAGACAAGGGCTGGGCAAAATTTTCATGGAAAGATTGTATGCTATTTCTGAAGAAAGCAGGGACTGTTGTTAAAGACAATGGAAGAGTGAAAGCAATTCAGAGATCCTCAGAGTTGTCTCTCCTATCACAGGGGACTTGGGGAGGACCACGGGGGCAAAGTGGTTCCAAATAATCCCACCTTAGGTATCACAACATAGACTCCATTCACGATTCTAACATCCCACGCTCCAGCTGCTCCACATCAGCTCCAGTCAGCCCCATGTGGTGCAGGTCCCAGTAGTCACCTCACTGGAGAATCCAGATGGAAAACCCGGAGAAATTCCATGTGTCAGGCTCTCTCTGTGACACCAAGTACATGGGCTGTGAAGTTATGGACACCTAGATTTCAAAGGACACCCAGCAGATTCAGAGGCTCAGGATTGTACTCAAGAAGAGTGGTGAGCAGAGACCTATGCCCATGGGAATGGTAAGGCCATGCACAGGCAAAGACATCACCCACAGCCCTGTAAATCAGTAGCTGGCAGTGGGGTAGTCCTATGTGAAGCCAGACAAACCCTTGTGCCTGGTTCCATCCTTGAAGAACTAAGATACCTGGCTCTAACCTTGGTGAGGCACCTCTGCATGTGAACTCCCCCTCAGAGCTGCCAATGGGGGGCTCAGCTCCAGTGCATGCAGGGGGCAGAGCACCAAAGCCAAGCTTACTCTCCAGCTTTAAGGTTTAATGTTGGCTGTGCTGGGTTTTAGACTGACTTTATGCTTTTCTCCCCTTTCTTCTTTCTTGTTTCTGCTTTTGGAATGGAAATGTGAATCCTATGCCTGTCCCATCACTATATTTTGAAAACATACATCATGTTGGTTTCACAGGTTCTGGAGAGCAATTTGCCTCAGGATGAATCATATTCTCAGCCTTAGCCATAGCTGATTTAGATGGTATTTACATGAGATTTTGGACTTGTATTTTAAAGTTGGTGAGAGAACAAGTTAAGACTTTGGTGGGGGCTGTTGGGATATCATCAATGCAATTTACAGTCAGGAAGGACAAGAGTAAAAATAGTGATATCCTGGCCAAAACCTACTTTTCAGACAGTCCATTGGATAGAGAGACTCTCGAGCAGTAACGTTTCCCAACCTATAACGGATGTCAGTATGGATGAACTGCAAAATTGGGTCCTGCACAGCACAACACTAGGTTCTCTAGTTTTAAATCTTTTGGTTCCAAAGAGGGGTAGTCCCATGAGAAGAGTCTCATTTAACTACAAACTTGCTGTGACTGGCTACTTCAGACATTTGAGCCAAGAGACCAGCTGGCAAGGAAGACAGCCGTCATTCTAGCCAAGGGCTTGACCCAGACCACAAGGAGCAGATGAGGCTGCTCTTGTACCCTGTGTGGAGGGCAGAGGGGGATGCTCTTGACGCCAAGTGATCCTCTTGGGCACATACAGCATGTCTTTCCACATGATAACAAGTGGGTAAACACAGCACCCCTCACCTGAGGCCAGAAACTCAAACCACCACGCCATTATAGATAAAGGAGCTGGAAAAGCTCAAGTAAGCCATTGTGACCAGCACAGGCACTAGCTAAGGCTGAGGAAAACAGACCAGAAAGTAATGCAAACAGGTGGCAGCCATTAGAACCAAGACTGGTCGTGGTATCAGAAGCCCTAGTTCACTTCAAGGACTTTCTTCCCCTACGTTTCCCTTTGGGTGAATACCTATGGACTTCCTATGGGAACTGTTCCACGAATGGAAGTGAAAAAGTGAGTCTGCACAACGGGAGGGGTAGCCAGCAATGGGCATTATGGCTGTGCCTAAATCCCTTTCCCAGGAGGGCTTTTGAGCCCTAGCTCCTGAGGTTCAGTACGGGACCTCCAGCTACAGTGCTTTCCTGAAGTGCCTCAACTGCAGAGTGCCTCTACCAGTGTCACCACCCATCCAGTAAATAGTTGACAAAGAAGTGTGAAGGGCTGCTTTCTCCACTTCTGAGCCATTCTAGAAAGAGACCAGCCAGCTTCTAGAACTCCCTTACCACTCTAGAGCTCGAAGCAGGGGAGCCACGAAGGTCAATAGCTTATCCTTCTGCAAAATCCTCTTTCTTTCCTTTCTTGCTCCCAATTGTGGATTCCTAGGGTTCCCTTAATGCACTCCACTGCACTCCCACATGTGAGCTCTCACCTCCAAGCTACCTTGAGGAAGTCCCACCTGCAGCACCTAGAAAGCCAAGTACTCTTTGGGGCACCTCATGGGTATACATCCATTTCTTCCACCAACAGCCTTGTCTTGTCTTACAGATGAGGGGATGAGACACACAGAGATTAAATCACTTGGCTATGGTCAGAGTCCTCAAAATACAAACCTGTTTGCAAATAGCAGACAGGCCTCAGAGCTCCCACTCCTAGGTGGCTATGTTAGATAGCCTAGGCATCCAAGTTAGAAATATTCTAGGCAGTCAGAGACGGCCAGGCGCTCAAGGAGACAAGATGGAAGACAACCATGTGGTGAGGCAGGTATAAGGAGGTAAAAAAACATGGGCACTCACTTAGGTGGGCATAAGGTGAGACAAAACTATGGTTAACCAATGAGATTGCGAGCACCATTGCTCAGGTAAAATTGATTAAATCCAGTACCAAATGGGGAAGTGAGTCATGTACAGGTCAGGTCGGGAGATCATTTTTCCTCTGTCATTTGGAGGTTCCCTATATCATTTGGAGATCACCCACCCGAGATCAGTTTTTCTCCCTGTATCAGCTACACCACAACCTAAGAGCAGAGAAATATATGCAAATGCACAGCTTTGGGTGATGTAGGAGCACTAAAGCCCCTCAACAGCTGACCAGCAAGGCATGGCTTTCCACGCTCCTAGCCATGTACTTGACAACAGAACAGTGGGCCTCGGAGAGCAAACTAGAAAGTCTGAAAGGGACAACTTCAGTGCAAGAGATGGCAAAGGGGCAAAGTAGAGGGTGACCCAAGGCTGGCCTAGACAGAGAATGCACCTGGACACGCGATCGCGGGGCCTTCAGGAAGCTTCTGCTGCTGCACGGCTGAGTCTCACTCAGCGCAGCACAAGGGTTCATGGCCATTCCTTACCCTGGGTGCTGTGAAGGATCCGGATAGTATTCCGTCTCCTAACAAGCCCCTGTCCCAGACCAGACCCTAAGGAGAGGGTGTGGTGCTGCACCCCAAATGGAGTCAGAGCCTGGAATCCACTGCACATGAGGACCTACACAGACCACCCCCACTTGCCTCTGGGAAAAGTGATTCCATCAAGGCCCCTCCGAGGTAAAGTCACCTCCATTTCCTGGCCCACAACTGATGCCCAACAGCTACATGAATGGATCCTCCTGTCCTCTATCTCCCAACTTTTAGATGCCACTTAGGCCGTTTACAGGTCATTTTTGTAATCACCCCCACCCCCGGTACCTGGAATCAAATTCAGGACCTTGTACTTGCCAGGCAGGCACTTGTGCCCCTGAGCTATATCCCAAGATCAAGATCCCAGGTCATATATATATATATATATATATATATATATATATATATATATATATATATATATATATATATATATTAAACTTTTAAAATCATTGATTCTTAGCACACACCTGATTTGATCAATTTTCCATTAATTCCCTTATTTTGGGTTTCTATCTTGCATTAAGCAAGTGTTCAATGAGAGATAGCTCCTCTCCTCTGGGATGATCTTATGCTGGAGACAGGTGTGTGCACAAGAAGGGTTCTTAAAAACAGACGGTGCTAAATAAAACAATTGAGAAGTGATGGTTGGGGGCTTCTGGATTTCACTTAGTGAGGAGGGGAGGGAGGATGGGGGACAGGGAGAAGGAAGGAGGTGGAGAAACGGAGAAGGTAGAGAAGAGGAGCAGAGGGGGACAAGAGAGAGAGGGATAGCCTATAATCAGTGGGCATTGTCTGAAAATAACCTAAACATTAAAGAAGGAGCTGCTGTGCTACCTTAGTGCCAGAGGTGCCTGTATCCTCCTTTTCTTCCCCATCCCTGGTTCCCTGTGTCACCTTGTTCCAGGAGCACCCCTTCGGGACTCTTTCCCACCCCCGGGTGCTGTCTGCTGGGCATCCTGAGTGAGCTCCTCTGGCTCTGTGAGCTCGGCCTCCCCATGTCAGGCTCCCGCACGACCCGCCCTCCACACGACCTGCAGATCACGGCCTCCCCGGAGGACAGAAACCACAACCAAGCTCCCCGCCCCTCCCGCTCCCGCCCCTGGATCTGACACGGAGCCGTCTCCTCTCCATCACGCTGGCCTCTGCTGAATTCCTGGCAGCCACCATCTGTCTCGTCAATCTCATTATTGCAGAATCCATCAAACTCTTCTCCACGCCAAAAGTGATAGCTAAGGACATCGTACTAAATTGTCAGCCCCACCCAGCTTTTCCCAAAAGGCCTTCACTATTCATTAATTTATTCTTTTCTTTTTGCATTTAAGCAAGAGGTGGGAAGAGCTGGCACTGAGCTTGGCACAGGGCGGCAGTGAGCAAGGTCGATGCCATCCCCAGCACCAGCCACAGCCACCAGTAGAGTGACCACAGGAGTCATTGTAAGTGATCTACATGATAATCAGAGAAAGAGGAGGGTTGCTGAAAACGGGCCCTCGATCTTTAGCCGTAAAGCAAGCCCCAGCATCATTTCTCAGCCTCCACGCCTGGGTGCATCCATCCACTGCCACAAGCCAGTCAATTGAGGAAACCCAGCTGGAGGAGCAGGGAGGACTGTAGCACCCTGGCAGAAGGCTGGCAAGGTTGGCCACAGGAGAGGCAGGGCAAGGGCCTGCTGTGGCCACTCTCCACGGAAGGCACAGGTTGAGCGCCAGCCCGGTGGATGGCCTGGTGTCAGTGTTCATCGTGTCAGACTGCTTTAGCTAGTTGGTGGAAGGTTACTGTTTTACTTGGCGGAAAGGTGCTAGGCACACTCAAGAGGGGATTTCTCACTCAAGGATTCCCCTTGGGGTGCACCCTAACCATGCCTAAGCTCTAGGAAAAAAATAAATTAAAAAAAAAAAAAAAAACCTTTAGTCTTCTGGTGAGTCCCACAAGTGCCTGAGAGAACAGCGCTGCCAGGCAGGGGTTTCTGCCTTTTCTCCCATCCACGTGGGACCCCTCTGGAGCCCAAAATGTTCTTTCTCCCAACATGCAATAAAGAGCCAGAGCATAGGCAATTTCCTTTCAAATTAAGAAATACAAATATTTCTGGCATGAAGAAAACCCGAGCAGCAACTCCGAAAGTATGCAGTGAAGTCTCTCTTATCAATTTACAATATAAAAACATCTCATGCATATAAAAGTGAATTTTGGTAGCAGCGGACTCACAACCATTCCTGGGTGTTTTTCTGCACCCAGGTTAGTACATATTTACATGTTGAATGCACACAGGATTATACCAGGGCCAAATACTGAAAGAAAACATGCGGTAAATGGTTGCTTTAATAAGTCCTGTTCCGTTGAAAGGAAATAAAACCTGAGTATTAATGAGATATAATTATATATTTAAAATCTTTTCCCTTGTGCAGTATATAGGATTAATGCCAGTAAACTCACAAACTGCAACATTCTACTCCATTACATCTGCAATGATTAGAGATAGTTTGAACATCTGGCATATAATCTGTGATAGAAAACAGCATTCTGCAGTTTAATGGACGTCTGGAGGCTACACATATCTGATTTTATTTCTTTCTGTTAACTCTTTCATGAGAGAAGAAGAGTTCGTTCCTGGGACACCTCGCTTTCTTCGCTTCTTTGAACAGGGCTCAACACAACTCGTGGGTCTCCCCGCTATCTGTCACACACACTTTGTATTTTTCTATGGTGAGCTCAAAATGGAAGCCACCAGATTTGTCCTAAGTTATATAGAAACTGCACAATTGGGCAGCATTAATATTCGGATTTTAAAGCCTTTAAGAACCTCTGCCCATGGAAATCCAGACAATTTCCTCATTATCGGCAAAATCTAAAACACAACACTGAAGCAGTGTTTATGATTTCTCAGAAATTTCAAAGGCGCTCTCCCCCCAGCCCCTCTGAATGCTGCTCCCTTTCATAATTGTGTCGGTGGGTCCTTGCCCGTGGAGCAAAAAGATTTCAAGATTTGTACATTTTTGATGCTTCTTAAGTGTGAGGAGGTACGAATGTCTTTGACTGGCATCGACTTTCATTGAAAAAATTAGACGATTTTTCGGCTTCCTGTAGGGTGTGTTTAGCCCCAAGCTAAACAAGGAAAGTTTTAGTCCTACTGGATTTCTACAGGGAAAAGGAAAATCCTTTGTTGCACTGGGAGAGGGAGACAGCACTAGCTTCTGCTTTATTTACTGACGAGCTGATTGATGGCAGCACGTAAGGAAACTGTGCACGGGGCCTTTGTGAGCAGTCACGGGGAATGATTGACATGCAGCCTCGGCCAACCGGGTGCTGTCACAGAAGGGCCACAGCATGGGAGAACCCCGTGACAAAGGGCTCCGGAGGCTCTGCTTGGTGTGAGAACACGCATGGAAGCGTGCCAGTGGTGAGTGGATTTGGGGGTGAAATAATCATTTTCATGCCTTAAATTTAATGGTTGGTGCTGATGTTGTAATAAAGGCCATAGTTGCTGCTCATAACTACAGGTGTAATAAGGCAAGACACCGGTCCTTCAGACCCTTCGAGCAATAATTCATGTGGGAATTAAGAAGCCTTAATGAGTCGAATGTGTCACTGGGGACCTCAGAAATATAGTTCTTAGAAAAGAAAAGAGGACTCGCTAGAATTGAAATTATGGGGACAGTTACCAGAGACCAGGAACGCAGCTTTTCTCTCCTCACGTTTTTGTTCCTAGGGCCTCTGCACCTTGCACATGGGCTGTTTTCATAGCAAATTTTAAGCTCTTTGAGGACAGGTTCTTTTGAGCCAATCTCAATCAGTGATTCTCAGCCCCCAGACATGCCCGTGGCTGACAGAATATTTGGTGAGGTTTAGAGATGTTTTTGTTTGTAATGATTTATAGGAGCAGGCATGCACTCAGCCTCTAGGGTCCAGGTTGAAGACACTGCTGTGGATCCTACAACAGCACACAGAGCAGAGCTTTCAGGCCCCTAATGTCAACAGTAACATAGGCAAGAAGTCCTATCAAATGATTCTTCTGGTTCTCCCAGGCTGGCCCTTCAGAAGGCAGAGTCTGCCTGGCCTTCATGCGGGATGACAGGTACTAAGGTACTAAGGGGAAGGGCATGTCCTTCCTCTGCCCAGGATGGAGCCTTCAAATGTGACTTGGTGGCCTTAGGATTCCTGATCCAGCAGCCTTTATGATTCTGCTGCCAAATACTTTGCAGTCAGAGAAAATTCAGACATAGATCAAACAGATATATCTTGTCCTGTCTGTGCCCAGAAGCCTTGCTGAGTGTGGCTCCATGCACAGGCCCTGTGGGGTACCATTTTTACAAGCCTTTAAGTCAAGCAGCTTTCAAGTGTCTCAGACCCACCCTGGGGAAGCAGGCTTTTCCCATGCTGCTAAGAAGTGTCCCTCCCAGTCCTTCCAGAGGGCAGTTTCAGCAGGACATCCACTTGTCCACACTTCGTAGCCATTAGCACCAGCTACTGAACCTCCTCAGCTTTAATGAAAGGTTTTGTTTAAAAATAATCCTAGAATTCTGATTTTTTTTTTGCCCCTTTTAACTGGACTAGCGTTTGTACCAAATAATAAATGAAGAGGTTCTTTCTTCATCTGCAGTTCTCAGCATTAATATGATCCAGATGTCAAGTCAAAATCAACTCCAGCACCAACCCCCATGAGCTGGGATGTGGCCAAAATCCTCCTGGAGAGAGTCCCAGGGTGCAGGACTCCAACTTCCAGCACTGGCCAAATTCAAGAGCTCCTAGGGTCTTCACTCCACTTTAAATGTCCTCTACTATGTACCGGACCTTTCCACCTCCCACATAAAGTAGCGCTTGCTGCAGGAATCTGGCCTTAGGACTCTGCTCACAACCCAGGGGTAAAGAATGAAGGAAGCAGCGGAACACGGGGGCACCTCCATGAAGCAGTCCTTTAAAACTCAATGAAAAATGTGTCTGTTGGATTTCATCTCTTTCCTTAATTAATGGGACACCTTTTCCTCCAGAAACTCAAACAAATAAAGCCTCCTCACGTTCTCAGACCTCACTGTATGAAGCAAGTTAGCAGCCTCCCCTGCCTGCCTGACTGGCTCATCCCTGTCTCAGATTCAGCAGCCATAGACCTCATCAAGTCTCCAAAGTTCAACTCTCAGGGGCAAGATGATTATTCCCTCACTGATAGAAATTCCATCAGTGATCCCACGAATGTATTCTTAGCAGGCAGAAAGGGTTTTGCTCACTTTTGCTTTCAAATATTTTCCCCATTGTTTCAAAATCACATAGGGAAGGGTGACTCTGACTTTGCAGAGACTGGTCAGGTGACAGTCCATTACCTGTCCCCCTGAGCAAAGGCTTTTTCTCTCCTTCCTATCTAAAAGTACCTTTCCAGGTGATTAGAGCACCTGATTATTGGGATAAATGTATATCTCCCATTAAATTCAGAGTTCCAAGAGGGACAGAGACCAGGACAACTTTTTCTTTTTAATTTATTTATTTGGTACAGGGTCTTGCTATGCAGCAATGACTCATAGTGATCTTCCTGTCTCAGCCTCCCCAGCACTGGGATTACAAGTGTGTGTGCCAACATGTCCAGTTTCAGTGACCAGCACAATGCAGAGGGATGGTGCCACATGAGCAACCAAGGATCGAACCCAGGTCCTTGCACTTGCCAGGTAGGTGCTTAGACTGCTAAGCTATCTCCCCAGCCCCAGGCCAATTTCTTGGTGATCTCTGACAAGGTGCCTGGCAG
Organism: Ctenomys sociabilis; assembly: GCA_004027165.1. Taxonomy (NCBI): domain Eukaryota; kingdom Metazoa; phylum Chordata; class Mammalia; order Rodentia; family Ctenomyidae; genus Ctenomys; species Ctenomys sociabilis. Next base: position 13,500 of record PVKA01007370.1, read on the forward strand.
GCATTGCAACATCCTCTATCTGTGTGGGAGAGGGGGTCAGAGAGAGATGGTTCAGGACCAGGTTACATGGTAGCTTTTCATCTCTCCCCAGTCTTGGGGTGTTTGTGTGCACTGGGGTAAGCATATGTGTGGGTGTGAGGGTTACTGGCCTCAAATACTAGGTCACGAGACACAAAACATAACATTCTCTTGTCTGCTGAGAGTCTCAAGACACAGAAGCTAGTGATGGAAAGAGGTGCCCTTTGTCTGAGTTCTTGCCTACTGAAGTGATATGGAAGCAGACTTTTTCACTGAAGTCTTCTGGGCATGTGCAATGGAGCTCCTGGAGACTTCCTGTCAGGAGACTTAACCTCCCTTTCTCTACTGTCCCACACCCAACCTGCCTCCCATCTCCGGGACCTGGTCCCCAAGATATGAAGGTGTTTTACAAGCTCAACTCCCTAACAGTAAAGGTCCATACATCCGCATGTAAAACCTACTCTAGTGGCATCCACTTCTGGCATGCCCTTAGTCTCAGCAGTCCCCATTGCTGCAAGTCCTGTCCAAATGGAAGGCCAACCCTGAGGGCCACAACTGTCCTCATGTGCACAAAAGGGACTTTTTCCTTTGGAAAGGTCTAGGAGTGTGCTTGTGCCAGCCTTTCTTCATGAAACCTTGTTGTATACTCTTCTTGGGTTCAGAGACAAAAGTCTTCATTAAAGAAGCACACAGATGGGCCCCAGCATGAGTATTTTATGGGGCAGCCCTTACTACCCCAACCCTGCTCCAGCTCTCCAGGTCTGGAGTCACAGTCTATTTTTTACCCACCACTCCCTCTCAAACACAACAGTAAGCTAGACATGGTGGTGCATGCCTGTAACTCCAGCATTCTTGGAAGCTAAGGCAGAGCAATGGCAAGCTCAAGCCCAGGCTGAGCAACTTAGGAACTCATTTATTTTACAATAAACAGTTCTGGGGATGTAGCTCAGTATGAAAGTCTAGGTTCAATCTTCAGTAATGCAAAATATAGATTAGATAGACTAGATAGATAGATAGATAGATAGATAGATAGATAGATAGATAGATAGACAAAATTGTCCAAGACATCCGATCTGTTTAACTCTTACACTGCAGGGCTAACATGGAAGCAGCCAGCTCAGGTAAAGCCAGCAAGGGATAGCCAGTCCCCTGGAAGCAAGACATGTGACAGCTGATGTTACACAGAGAGGAGTTAAATGCCAGAGAGAGACAGGGAATCATAGAGGTGAGGGAAAATTCTGATAGGGATCCCAAAAGACTTCCCATACGAGATTCCCTGTCATTGGATCCAAATGTCTGGTGGGACTAAGAGTGGAAAATGGAGAAAGGAATTATTTAAGCAACAAAAATCAGCTGAAGCCGTTAATCATACCAGCTACACCTTGATTTTAAGATTTACCTGCAAGATAAGGACCTTTCTATGATCTGGTCTTGGTTTCCAGTTGAATTCTGAGGTCTTCTCTTCTGTTCAATAGTTAAACATTGACCTGGACCATTGAAGAACTGATTTTTCCAGTGATCCAGAAGTGGTGAGGATGCTCCTGGAGACCCTGGGGCTATGGTGTGGATCACTTCAGGACAGAGACAAACCAGGGCTGGTCCCCAGCCTGATGGAGACAGTGCCTGAATTCAAGCCCCTGTCACAGTGCAGCGGCTCCAAGTGCAGAGAGGGACAAAGTGTTTCCTGGGCATTGATTACTGTGGGTAGGCTTCTATTGAAAAAATAAAAAATAAAAAATTCTACTGGTTTCTATTTTATGCTCATTCTACTTTCAAAGAGATTTAAGGCAATTTCTCTTAAAAACTGGTATATCTGCTTATACAGCCTAGTTAAAATACAAGTGCATTTTAAAGCCAGATGATATCAGGAATGGAAAGGTAATGGCTCAGGCACCAGCGTCTTCCTCCCCCTTCACCTCCCTGTCCTTGCTGGCATTTGGTGCTTGTGACTCATGAAGAACTGGTCTCTAGGTGTCTCTTCTATCAGTGAGCTGGGCTGGGCATATTTTCTCCCTTTCACAGCTGAGTGGTCTGAGAGATATTGATGGCCTCAAGAGCCAATCAGGACCAGATGGGGTGACAGTGCCCCACCCAGTCCTCTTTATTTTCTGTACTTCTTTCTGAGAGTGTCTGTGGAAAGAGGGAGACCATGGCCTTCAAGCTTCATTCATGGCCTCCCAAACCAATCTTCAAAACAAAATGATTATTCTCACTTAGAAGCACTTGTCTAAAGAAACAAGCATTTGCTCCTTTTTGTTGTTATTTGTTTGCTAGTACTGGGGATTGAACGCAGGACCTTTGCACAAGTCACTGAGTTGTCCAGATGAGGCTCAAAGTTGTGATCCTGCTGCTTCAGGCTCCCAGAGTGCTAGGACTACAGTTTGCACCACTATGTCTAGCTAGGTATCTGAAACTTTCAAAGGTCTTCTGGGGCCTCAGTCCAATTCCCAGCCACACACCTTTGTGTGTGACACCTCCAGCTAGAGGTGCTGTTGGGCCCACACTTTTGTCTGCTGCTCCATGGGCACTGGGTTGTACAGGGCTGGCCCTTGAAGGGCCAGGTTCTTCCTTTCATACTACTATAGGTTTGTGTCTGGGACGCAGCCTCCTGGGTTCTTGGGAAGTTACTGCAGGTCCCAAGTTCGCCCCATGACAGTGCAGTGAGACAGTAATGGAAGAGTCAGTGTGAGAATCAGGGAGAAATATGTCCTGCTCTCCCCGTGTTTAGCACAGGGTGAGTGCCGTGTGGGGGTGGTAGCTCACATCTCAGGTCCAGTCCTGCCTGCAGTCTGCCTGCACCATGCAAAGGTAAGCAGTGCCTGCAGCAGCCCTCACTGAGGGCCAGCACCTGGTGGGAAACCTGTGTCCTTCCCTTGTGCCATAAGACCAGCCCATAAGGCTGGTGGTCCAGGGAACCAGAGCCCTATGCCTAGTGGAGAAACAGAGCACATTTTGGGGGCTGCATGAATTCTGCACCTGCTTATCTTCAGAAGGATCCCAGAAGAAAGAGAAATGAAGGTTTGTGGAGTTTTTTTTCTTGTACCGAAATTATCTTTTTTTTTTTTTCCTCCTAGAGAAACAGCTCCCACACCTTACAGGAGGGAGCCAGAGACCGAGTGTTATCTAATGCAAATCCATTCTAAGAAGGTTGTGGGGGCCATCTGGTGTCCGATGCAGACAGGGCCTGCTGCGAGATAGATTGGAAGGACAAGGGACAGGGTGAGAGTGAGGGGTGAGGGGTAAGAGGCTGATTCCTTTTCATCCATGTCAAAAAACAGCCCATAGGGAGGATAAAAAGAGGGGGAGAAATCACCTTCTGTTGTGGGAAGCAGATCAAAGCAGAGAAGATAATGTCTCGGAAAGAAAAGGGCGGACACAAAGTACGGTGGATGAACAAAGCTGGGGAGAGGCAGCAGCTCAGGCCCCTGGGTGCCCAGCAAGACTTAATGACCGTCTGGTGGGCTCCTTCAAAGACAGAACAAATCCCCACACCATGCGCCGGGCCTCAGACACACTAAGGCACCAGCACTTCCTGTGAATTTCCTTTCAAGGTTTTGTGTTTCCTGAAAAATGTATTCCCCCCAGCCCAGTTCCCTGGCTTTCTACACAGTGCTGAAATAATTCATCAAATATTTGGAATGTGTAATTAAATATCTAATGCCAATTAGCAAAATACTAATGAAACAATCAGGGGCTTTTATGGTTTATATTTCGGCTCGAATTTTAATTCTAAGTGGTTATTGATTCTAAATAGAGTGGGATCTGAGTTGCAAAACATCAGGTAGTTTTATGGGTATGAAATAACAAAGTGAAAGAAGGTGTCAGGGTTGCAGTAGAGAGCACTGACAGGCAGTCATCCTTAGGGTCCTCTGGCAGCGTTTGCCAGGGAGAAGCTTGACACCACTAGGGTGCCAATGCCCTTCCTCAGCAGTGACATTTAAAAGAGACCCAGAGGTTCCTGTAGGGGTGTGGAAATGTGACACATATTTCCCACCATGAGGTCTTGCTGGCCATAGTTGTACAGTTACAGACTGGTGAAATGACAACTTGCGGGGTGTGGCACTGGTGCACGCCCATAATTCCAGCACGTGGGAGGCTGAGGCAGGAGGATTGCCAAGAGCTCAAGGCCAGGCTGGGCTACATAATGAGTTCAAGGCCAGCCTAAACTACATAGTGAAAATGAAAACACACACACACACACACACACACCAGACATGACACCTCACCAGGCTGCCCAGAAACCCATCTCCATCAGAGTTCAAGTGGACCAGAGTACAGGAACTTCAAGGCTGGAAGATGACCCCAGCACTCTTGGAAATTTTCATGTGTGACATGGCAGAGGCCACTAAGGAAACTGCTTAACCGTAGGTGTGGGCTGGAGCATGGCGCATACCATGAGCAGGAAGGGGAGGTGGGTGGACGTGTGCTACCTATAACACGTGAGGTTACATGACTACGAAATACAGAGGTACACGTTTACCTATCGGATTTCAAAATACATAGTTTCCTAGAGTATTGGTAGCACCTGGGAAACTAAAGGGCTTGGGGGGTGTGGCTATCCATGGGATGCTGGAGGACATAATTATATATGGAACACATGCTTTCTTATGGGACGCCAGAGTACATGGCTACTTACAAAATGAGGTGGTACACGGTCACTCATGAGAAACAGGGGTGCATGCTTATTTATAGGATCTAGGGTATGTGCTTTCTTAGGTAACATAGGGGGATAGATAGATAGACATGGTTATTTTTGTGGCCAAGAAACCAATTATTGGTTCCAGAAAAGTTGCCGAAGACATGTAAGCCACTTGTGACAGCTTTATTTTTCAAATGTCCTTCTTTGCTTCGATGGAAAATGAAATGATAATCATACAAGAATTTCTAATATTAAAAAAGGCCTCTTAAAGATATTTCTTAGCAGTGTGTTAGAAAAGCTGAAGTTACTAGAAAAGGTATGAAAAATAATGCAATTTCTTTTTTGCGAGAAATATTTCTCCTCCCAACTTGTTTCACCCATTCTGTGTTTAATAAGATTGATCATGGCTGTAATAATAACCATCCCCACTGCCTGTAGTTCTTTCATCTGTTCAGGTGATGTTCCTGGAACTTCTTCACATGTGCTGCTTCCTGGAATTGCCACAGCTAGCCTCTGGGCCACCTGTTCTCATTACTACCATTTCACAGACAAAGACATAAAGGCTCAGAGAATTTCAGCAGCTTACCTAAGTCCGTGAAGCTAGTAAGTGCCGGAGTCAGGCCAAGAGCGCAAGGCCCCCACGTGCCAACCCTGGGATTTTCACCATGTAATCACTGACAGGAAACAGGCACTCTAAAGAAATCAACCAGCAAAGTGAGGAGCAGAGCCTTCTTCCGGTCAGCCAGCCTAATGACAGAGTGGAGCAGTTCAGTTCAGTTATGTCCCGTGACACACGGAAATCAGAAATCCCCAAGGACGTGGAGGTCAGCAGAAGCCAGGTTCAAGGGCAGACCTAGACCTATAGCCACTAGGCTGCTCATGCTGGTCCTCCGTGACTGACCATGAAGCAAGGGATGGGGCAGAGGAGGCCTCTGCGGTGTCTGACAGACCTTCAGGACTGTCCCTGTTTCTGCTCCCACCTGGGCCAGGCCTGTAACGAGACAATCTGATTGCTTTCTCTCTCTTGGCTGTCCACGGCATCTGGTAGCAGGAGGGGAGACGGCACTACCGACAGCTCAGGAGTGATTTAAACACTTCTCCAGCTCAAAAGGGAATCTTGGATTTCATTAATTAATACATCAATAGAAGCCAATGGAGAAAAACATGTCTTGTTATCTGGCTTCTCGGGTGCTAGACATGGGCTCATTAGCCTTAAGCATATCAGCCTGATAACACTATTTATTCCATACAGAATAATGTTCTGCTGTGGAGGAACACTGCACAGAACTGAAAGGCCAAGTCCATTTGCTGTCACTGCTCACCCCCACACCCACACATGTTGACAGGTAGGCAAGGGTCTGTGTCCCGTGTGCCTCGTAGGCACCCTTGTCTCCCCAGCAGATCCCAACTTCAGACAGAAGCACCAGTTACCTGGCCAACATCCTGCCTCCTATGAGGCAGATGCAAGTCTGGGTCAAACAAATGCAAGCAATCTGGATTGTTCACTTGATTCCAAGAAGGTCCACAGGGAAGCTCCATCCAAACTTCTGCTGCCAGGGAGAAGAAGGAAAGCCACAGAAGAAAAGGAAGAGGACAGTGGTCAGCTCCCATGTGTGCTGGCTGGCCATTGGCTCATAAGGAGAGCCAATTTAACAGATTGCACCATTGGTATTTCTGTTTTAGATTACATTATCTGTTTAATGACTGTCTTCAGAAGGGGCCATTAGAATTACAATGCAGTCCTGAACCAGCCAACCTTGAAAGCCAATACGCAAAAGTAAGCATAATGTGGAGTTCACTGAGGTTCATACAAGGTCATGCTGAGAAGTCCAGGGCCTTCCAGACAAAGCGGCCATCAGTTAAATGGTGATCCCATTAGGGGCAAAGAGGTTTATTAAACCTAACTGGTGATTCAAAGGCAGGAGTTAGCGCTTTACGTCCCTGGGTCTGGATTCCTATGGTTTCTGCCAGGAGACCAAACAACTACAGGATAAGAGGCCCCAGGAAGACCTACCTGCTTGGCACCTGCCAGTCACCCTTCTGCTCTTCTTGATCCAGGAAACCCTGAGGAGGTTCCCGGTTCACTCAGCTACACAAACCACAATGATCCAGCTCTCTGCCAGTCAGAAAGCTTCACGGTACACACCTTTCAATCCTTCCTCTTGTGGGTATTCCAGGCATGCACACTCACAGGAGGGATTCCAAAGCTCCTCTAAACTCAGGGAGGACAGGCATGAATGGACACTGTCACATGCTGCTCAGATCGGAAGCAACAGACAACACCAAGAGGAAAGGCCACTGACATCAGCCTGCATGGGATTTCTGGGGAAGGGAGGAACCCTAGCCCACACTCAGAGGACCTGAAGGAGGGAACAGTATGGACAACAGCTCTTTGGCAAGGTAATGTTGGGGATGCTGAATGGACAATGAGTGACAAAATAAAGCAGGGGAGCCAGGCAAAGCAGATAGTGGAGGCTGGGTGGCACAGCTGCTAAGAGGTCCAGTGGTCCTACGTTGGGGAGAGAGGAGCTAGCTGTAGAAAAGACACAGGACCACCCACTATGCCTATGAACCCCAGTCACTGCAAACCATGGCCTTGCTTACAAAAAGAAAAAGAAGACACAGTAAGATAAGGAGGACCTTTGCATCTGCATAAGTAGCCTTTAATTATGCTCAGAAATGGACTAGTCAGTCTTGTTCAGGAAACCAAGAGCTCTTCCATGAGAAATGCCATATAATGAATGTCTAGTGAATCAGTCCCCAAAGGCCTAAATACAGCTTCCCTTTCCCTGGTGACAAACCAAGAAAACCACTCAGAAGCTCTGAGTCACACACTGCCCATAGCAGGTTCTTCTCACTCCTCACAATAAAAGCTGCACAAACAAAAGTCTCTTCTCTGTAGGCAGCAGCTATGGGAGGAGGGAAAGAGAGAGGGCGAAGTGGCTCTGAGAGTCATTAAAAATAACATTTTTTTCAAATTAATAAAATGCAACCGTCCACACTCAAGACCAACAGCTTGTAAAATTGGATTTCTAAAAGATGAAGGGGAAAGGAGGCCAGCTCTGGCCAGGAGTAGCTAAATAGAGAATTCAGGAAGGAGGGAGACCACATATTCTGCCCAAGAAATATTAATGGATGCCTGTCACACTGACGCTAACGTGATCACTCTGCTAGGGGGTGACAGTTGCTAAGTCCCACCACCTGGAAGGCCTGAGTGGCCAGAGAGAAGGCAGGCTCCTGCTGCCTTCACACCCTCAGGCCTTTATATTGGAGGACAATGGGCAGATATGGAAGCCCCATGCTAGGGGAAATTGCAGTACAATTCCTGGTCTTTGAAATGAGATTCCTTAAAAGCACCAATGTATATTTCTTCCATCCTCTAAAAGATCAAGATTCCACAGAGGAAGGATTTCCAAAAAATATCCATCTCAGAGAAAGCTTTTAAAATACACTTGGAGATTGAAACAAAGAAAGAGTGGACATCATGATTGTCCCTGCTTCTGTGCCCACTCTGATGTCACCTAGGAGTACGAAGGCAGAGCCCGAGCACGGCCAGTTGGCTGCTCCTCACCATCCCCTCAAGCCAGCGCTGACTCACTATCAGAAATGCTCAGTAAACAACTGTCAGTAGTATGGTCACCCACTGGGGCCTTCCAGAGCCAGCCCCCCTCAACCCTGACCCAAGGGGCTCCAGGGTCAAAATTACATTTCCATCCCTATGCAGCCAGTGTGTCTAAGTTCCCCAGGCAGGATTACCTTCCTTTTCAAAGGTTTTCAGTTCCTGTTTTGTTCTAACCAAGAGATTTTATCATAGAAGAACTCTTTTAGGGGCCAAGGAGATAGCTCACTAGATTAAGTGCTTCCCTGGCAAGCACCCTTGTGTTGATTGAACCCTGAGTTCAATCCCTGGTTCCACAAAAAAAAAAAAAAAAGAAAAAAGAACTCTTCTATGTATGTATGCATTTGGTACAGAGTCTCACTACACAGCTTAGACTCATAGTGATCCTCCTATCTCAGCCTCCCCAGTGCTGGGATTACAAACTTTTGCCACCATGCTCAGTTTTGGTGGCCAGCACAGCAGCCCAGTGTTCCAGGACCATGTGGTAGCAGGGACTGAACCAGGGTCCTTGTGCTTGCCAGGCAGGCACTCAGACCACCAAGCTATCTCCCCAGCCCTAGAAGAATGCTTAAAATGTTGTATTTCTCCCACAAAGTAAGCAGGTCACAGGTTTCCTAAGAGAAGAAACACTTGAGCATTGTTTGTGCTAAGTGATTGCTCGGGAGGGCAGGGCCTAAAAGGCCTTGACCTAAAAGTCCTTGACCAAAAACAAAAAATCATTTTTTCAGAGCCAGGGCTTTCCAGAAATAGTTCGCCCACAAAGGAACTCTGCTACCTTCAGTGGATTCATCCACTGAGCTGAGTCACCAGGCGCTGTGAGCTGGACGGGCATTTTCTTGGCCCCAGCCCTGCCTTCTCCCTCCACTTCCGGGCTGCATGATTAAGCACCTTTCCTCCACATGTCTGTCCCTCTGCCATGCTGGTTCTACTTTGGAGGCAACTGATTGTGGACTAAATTCTTGGAAAATCACAAGCCAAAATAACCCTGCTCCTCTTAAAGCCAGAGCTGTTGGGTATTTTGTCTGACCAATGGGAAAGAATTCAGTCCTTGAGGAAGCCAGGCTGAGTAAGCTGGAGTGAGGTGCATGCTTTTTAACTGGCAGCTCTGGCAGGCAAGAAAGCAGTGGCATGGATGTGGAGTCCCACTACCACACCCCCAAAGTTCAGTCTGCATTAGGTGGTTCTGTGTTTCTCTACAACAAAATACCTGAGGCTGAGTACTTTATAAGAAGGAGAAGTTCATTTAGCTCACAGGGCAGACCATGGGACTGGTATCAGCTTTGACCAAGAGCCTAATGGTATGCATGGCATCATCTGGTGGGGCTGAAAGCAGGAAAACGACATGGAGAAGGAGTATCACATGGTGGGAGAGTCAGTGAGAGGACGAGGAGGCCCAGGGTCGCTGCCCCGTAAGAGCACACTCTGCTCCTCACTGCCAGCACTGCAACCAGCCAGAGAGCCGTGGTGTAGCGGCCTAGCCGCCTTCCAGTTCTTCAAGGTCTCACACCTTCCCCACACACTGTCCAGCACTGGAGACCACGTGTCCAGCACATGAACCTTTAGACAAAAAGCCATACTGAAGCACAGCACCCTCGCTTCCACAAGGCATGCAGTTTTCCCCAGTTGTTCTTGCTCCTTCCACCCAGCCTGTCCTACCAAGGTGGTATCATCGTGTGGCCTATCCTCAACATCCCCACACCCACACCACAGCATTCACGAAGGGCTCCCTGTCCTCCACGCAGAGACTTCCCAGATGCCCCTGCGGCTCCTGAGCCTGTGGATCTCCCTAGGCCCCACCTCTCCTCACTCCCAGCGTTAGCTTCTCACGGTCTCCTTCCTCCTTCGCCGCTTACCTCACGGACTGCAGAAGCACCTTGTGTCCTCACTGGCTAGAAGGTAACTTTTCAGTAGCTTCTCCTCAGCCTCTTCTCTATCCAACTTGTCCCTACAGTAGAATCTGTGCTCTCCAAAGAAAGAGGCATTTTCTTTTCAGCCAAGTGCTGAGGGACAATACAAGACATGGATTCCTAGTGTATCCCTGTGAGGCCCAACCTGACTGGTCCTGCAGCAGGAAGTGAAGGCCAGTTTCCCACAGCAGACGCTGAACTGCTGGCTTTTCCAAAGTGATGACTGTTTATAGCTGAGGAGGTGGAAGCCAGGGCACTCTGCTATAGACTGGATATTTGCATCTTCTCCAAGTGGAAGTGTTGAACCCTAACTCCCAGTGTGGCACAATGTGGAAGCAGGGATTTGGGGAGGGGTTAAGGTCAGGAAGGCAGAGATCTCATGAGCAGGCCTGGCGTCTGATCCCGGAGAACGCAGGATGTGTGAAGGCACCAGGTGAAGGTGGCTGTCAGAGAATGAAGAAGGGAGCCCACCAGGCACTGAAGCCCTCAGCACCTCAGACTTGGATTTGTCAGCTGTTACATCAAGAGAAGTAAACTTCTACAGCTTACAAACCACACCACGCAACGCACTTCGATATAGCAGCCCTGGAGGAGGCAGACGCACCCCACGCCTCCTTCACAAGTAGCCTGGTTCGCACAGGAGCCGGGCTGCTGAGGACACCTTTCCTCAGACTCTCACGGAGCAAGACTCTGCCAGGCCGGCCCAGCTCTATTCTTAGCGATGCTCACAGCCGTTCTGGGGAGAGGGCTGGTTGTTGTTAAGCTTTAGCAGCGTCTGGCTTTCTCCGTCCAATCTTCGCTGGAACCTTCTGTTTCCGCCTTCAGGTACATGATTTGTTCTCGTCCCCGTATCAAAGTGGGGAGGGGGGCCATCTGGACGAGGTGCCGCATCCTCTCCTCATTCGGCTGCAGCTCCCCTGCCTTCCCTACTCCTACCTCCATTATCTGGGCCTGTGTTATTTTTATAAGACTTGGCTCAAAGTCTAGATTACCATTGTCTTATTAGAACCTGAATGATTATTTTCCTTCTCTTGGATGGCCACCTTTCCCAGGGGTGGATAAAGTTCTCTTAGACTCCAGGACCAGAGTGCTAGGCCAAGATAAGTCGCAGAAACTTGTCCTCCATGGGTAGTCACTGGTTCTGTGTCATCCTGAGCTGCCTTAGGACCCTTGTGGCCCTGTCAAGAACAGGCAGATGAGACTCAGAGTGCCCTCTCTCTCTGAGGCTGTAGTGCAGGAAGGAAGTGTACTCCCTATCAGGCCTCAGGATAAGATCCAGCCCCAGGAAGAAGGCAGGATGTGTATTGAGAGACCTCTTATCTCTCCATAACTTCACTCACCCCCTCACTCATTCACTCAGTCTTTGTTCATATATTTAGTTCTTGGACCTGCTCAAGGCTTCCATCAACCGAACACTTGGTGGATCACGGACATAGGAGCAGGTAGCTCACTAAAAAGGCAGCCCCATGGAACACAAGTGAGAGGGCAGGGACATGAAACAAGGAACAAAAACTGTCTCTTGTGAACTCGCAAGGTTGCTACACTGAGCATAAGGGGGGGCTCAGTCTTGTGTCTCTGAGGCCCTGGTGAGAATCTAGGGTCAGAGGACAGTCAGTGACTCCTACCCCCCATTGATTGAGAGTTGCTGCAGGCACATAAAATCCCCAGCACTTTCACTGCTTGTAAGTGGCTGAGCAAGCCCTCATGGTTCTTCAGGCAAGAGAATCTGTCCTTGGCTTGCAAGTGTCCCTGAAAGTTGCACAGAGAGTCAGAGGACAGGAGGGGACACAGAGTAAAGTACCAAGAACATGCACCTCTTGCCATGGTGTCCATTTAGTTGAACATGGTGTTGATAAGCTGCTGGTAACAGGGACTAGGAGGAAGCCCCCGTTTGGCTGTGAGTCCCTTTGCCATTCAAGAAGCAACTGAATTTTTGGATGGCCTGAGAGCTGTCTTTGCAGGAAGCCTCTGGGGGATAGTATGGTTCTGTTAGTCTGGAGCTCACACCTGGCTCTGGGGCTCCAGCTGTGGATTCACTGATAGATGTGCAGACATGAAGCACACATGAGGTGCCCCTCATGGGTCCTATGGATTTAGGGATGAGCCAGCCAAGGCCCCTGTCCCCAAATGACCCATTCCTGTCTAGGTGGAAACAAATAGCAGCCCACTACAGCAGGCTGTAGTCCAGAAAGATTCACTGTGGGGTCACAGAGTAGAAAATCCAGGGCATGCTGAGGTGGAGATTGAGATTGGTGGTGCATAATAGTAATCCCAGCGTTTGGGAGGCTGAAAACAGGATCACTACAAGTCCAATCTACATAGTGAGACTCTGTAGACCCTGTAAAAAAATATAAAAATAAAGGAAGAAGAGAGAGAGAGAGAGAGAAAGAAAGAAAGAAAGAAAGAAAGAAAGAAAGAAAGAAAGAAAGAAAGAAAGAAAGAAAGAAAGAAAGAATCCAATTGACCCAGAGCTAAAGAGTAAAGACTCAGTGGAAAAGATGATACATAACTTTATACTATTAGGAACAGAAGTGATTGAGGATTCCTTTGCCAGTTACAGTTCTAATTTTCCTTTGGAAGGCCAGGGCTGCAGCAGGACAGGCCCCTCCACAGCAGCCTGACTCTGGCCAGTAACACAATCTGTCACTCCTAGCCTGATCTGCATGATGGTGAAAATTGCTCAGAAAGCACAGGGAGCCACTCTAGCACCGCTGCCTGCAGACACTTACTCCTCCAACCCAGGTTTTCAAGCTTTTCAAAAGCAGTGTCACATGTGGGTGCCAGTGTCTGGGTCTCAAGCAAGCCTGGCTCCTTATTCACACACAGCCTTCTTCTCAACTGGTCTTCGCAGGATAAAAAAAGAAAGAAAGGCAGGAGGGAGAATTCCCTAGGGCCTCTTTTATAAGGACACTAACCCTACTCAAGAGGGCTCCCTCCACTGGTATGATTCATTCTCCTCCCAGAGGCTTCATGGTTTTTGTTCTTTTTTTTTTTTTTTAGACACCCTCTTGCTATCTAGTCCAAGACAGAGATGAACTTAACTATCCTGAGCTGGGGATGCTCCTGCCTCTGCCTCCCAGTTGCAGTCACGTACCATCGCACTGCACGGTCCCATGTCTTAATGCCATCACAATGGAGGTTGAGATCTCAACATACAAATCTGTGGGGTACAGCATGACATTCAGTCCACAGTGACCCTCGTCTGGTCTTTGAGTTCATCCTCCTAGCCTGCTTGCCTTTGTAGAACCCGCTGGGAACACTGGGGTCTTTGTTTGGAGCACACCGATCCTTCTTGGTGGAAGCTCCTAATGTACGCTCCCCTTCCTCCACGTCCACACTCTAGTCTTTCTTCTGAGGCTGTCACCTGGCAGCACAATGCTGTCTCAGGAAGTGTTAATTCTCTGGTCTTTTGTTTTTCCTGCATTTGTTATGAGGTCTCTCTTACGCAATTCAGACTCATAGCGATTGTCTCTGTTACTTTTCTCTCATTGCTGGAACAAACACCTGACACCCAAAATGAAGGAAGGAAAGATTTGTTTAGCTCATAGTCAGCAGAGCTTTCAGTTCGTACTCAGCTGGCTCTAAGGCAGAGTAGCACATGGCAGAGAGCAGCCCTTCACGGCAGCAGCAAAGAGCAAGAGAACAAAAGGAGGGGCAGCAGCTCAGGCAGCGAGCTAGCCTCTCTCCCCTCCTTACATTGTAATGCAGAGTATCTGTCTCAGGGCACTTACACCCATAATCCCACATTGGCTCAAGAATCTACCACAACTCCAAAAGCTGCCCCATGACTGCATGAGGCTTTGGTGGGACAACTAGACACAAACCATGACAGTGATCCTCCTGTTCACAGTCTCCCCAGCACTGGGAGGCCAACATTCCCAGTCTCAGTGGCCAGCTCAGTGCACCCAGGGGCAGGGCTGGCACAGCCTGTGGTGCTGAGGATCAACCCCAGTTTCTGTGCTAACCTAAGCGGGCACTTAGTCTGCTGAGCTACCTCACAGGCCCTAGGAAGTGTTAATTCTTTTTAAATTTTCTGTACATTTGGTCTTAGAACCAGCCACCAGGGAGCTATCTGTGCAGGGCAACCTGTCCAAGAACTCAGCAGACACATGCCTTAAGTCACTGTAGCTTGCCTGATTTGTATCCTTGCCCAAGCCATCAATCACCTGTGAGTTCCCTGAGACCATGACCTGTGCATTGCCCATAGCTATGGGACCAGTGACCAGCTCATGCCCCAGGTCAACATCATCACCAAGTACTGAGTCCCAGATATGGGACAACTGGTCAATGTGGAAAAAATGCTGCCTTGGGGCCAGGGAGGTAGCTCAACAGCATAAGCGCCTGTCTGGCAAGTGCAAGGTCCTGAGTTCAATCCCCGGGACCAAAAAAGAAAAGGAAAAAGTGCTGCCATCCTGATTTCTTTGCCTGACCACCAGGGGCAGAGCTGCACACTCTGGTAACCATGAATTCTCTCTGGGACCACAAGCTCACTTTAGTACTTTCAGAACCCCTACAACCATCTTTAACCAGTGCTCTATCAATACTGTATGGAGAGTCTTAGAACCAGTTCACTGATTTCTACCTTTTGGGGCACAAAGTCCAACACATGGAGCTTTTCTGAGCTCTTGGACCACTCTTCTTCTGAATGGGTGGTTGGACACAAAGACCTCTAAGATTTCTTCCAACAGGAACATACAATGAGTCTAAAAGCAAATTGTGATTGTTGATGGCCTGAATTGAACCATTAGTCATGCCACCCAACACATCCAAAGGAAACAAAATATTTTAAATGTCTGGTACCACACACCAGCGTTCCTCCAACCCCCTCCTCTCTGGAAGGCAGCAGGCAATGAATGAAAGACAGGGTGTGGGTCAGACCGGCGTCACAGCTAACAAATGTTCTCATACTGCCTCGGCTGGCTCCTGGCTCTGCCTGGCCAGACACAGACTGTTCCTATTCCATCCCAGGTTAGGAGGACCTAAGTGCTGGGGGAGGAGGTCCCTGCAGAGGGAAATGATTCACACCCCAGCAGAGCAGGCTCAGAGCCACCTGCTCCCACCACCCTCTGAGCCCCAGGGGTGAAGAGGCCTGACCTGAAGGGACTCTAGTCTCCCTGGGTGGATCTATTACATGCATTAAAATAATTTACACTCGGCCCTCTAAAGCGTTTAATTCGCCATGCCATCATCCATCCCAGAAGTGTTCCTCCTCATCGTGAATTAGTTTTGAAGTATTTATGTGGGCCTCACCGAAAATCACCTCCGTCAGCAAATGGAGAAATGGAATGGCATTAAGAAGAGAAGTTGACCCCAGGGTCACCGGCACCAGGGTGGCCAGGGTCAACAGGACAGAAAAGGGAACTGGGGTGGCCCCAGCTGGCGCTGACCAGGCTGCTGGGCTCTGGTGCCCCTGCCCACACCTTGGCACTAGGAGAGCACATACAGCTTTTAGTACTAATGATTGTGGCAGTAACTGTTGTGAGGACCCCTGACTTTCCCATGATCCCATGAGCCTACGTGGCAGATATAAGCAGATGAGGAGATTCAGGTGCAGACAAGAGGGAGGCATCCATGAGGCAGATCTGGCTCCAGGCTTCCTGGGTGTGGCTTCCCACAAGGCAGCGGTCACTGACTGCAGGGAGCTGGTCAAGCTCTTCCAGACAGCTGACACTGGCCTTTCTCTCCCACAGCCAGATACAAGCCCATACCAAAGGCAAAGGAGCAACCACATTGGATCCTCCTCTGGGACTCTGCCAGTCTGCTGCAGAGTAGAGCTGATATTCAGCCTTGTTTGGAGACCTCTTTTCCATTGACAGCTAAAGGGATTTCTTTTCTTGTTTCTGTTTTATTTTGTTACAGTACTATAGATTGAAGTCTCAAGCTGTTTTTACTTTTTATTTTGTGTCAGAGTCTCACTGAATTACTAAATCATCCAGGCTGGGCTTGAATTTGTGATCCTCCTGTCTCAGCCTTCCAAAATGCCACACCCAGCTGACATTCCTCCCTCCTTCCCTGAAGCCCCCTTCCTTTCTTCTCCCCTACCAGTGAGCTATCTCCCCAGCTTTGGAATTGCTTTTTATAAAGCTTGCACAATGTCCATGATATTCTAGTGGTTATTATCAAAGATAATTGAGGTGTGATTTTATTCTATAAATGTTTATACCATGTGAGTCATTGTTCATACCAAAGCTATTGAAGATGGAGCCCTGTTCTCATAGTCCTCAGTCCAGTAAGAACAGTAGAACATAAGTTTGCAGAGAGAGAGTGAGAGAAGAGAGAGACAGACACACAGACATGGAGACAGAGACAGCGATAGAGACAGAGACAGGGAGGCAGACACAGAGAGGCAGACACAGAGAGACAGACACAGAGACAGAGAGATAGACAAACACAGAGACAGAGAAAAAGAGACAGAGACAGGCACAAAGATAGAGACAGACACAGAGACAGAGAGGGAAATAGACACAGAGACAGAGATAGAGACAGAGACAGGGAGGCAGACAGAGAGACAGACATAGAGACAGAGACATAGAGATAGACAAACACAGAGACAGAGAAAAAGAGACAGAGAGAGACAGATAGACAGACAGAGAGAGACAGAGACAGAGACAGATTTTCAGAGAATGATTTCTTCCTCAGCTAGGTAGAAATAGTATGATGGGCTGTGGTATGATGCAGTTAGGGACCAATAAATCCAGTTGGGAAAGAAAGTTTCTCTTGGAGTTGAAAATCAAAGACGAAGAAGGCGCCAAGCAGGAAAAGGAAAGAGGAAACAGCAGGTGCAGAGGCCCTGCAGTAAGGCCAGGTTTGGCCAGTGTGAAACGCAAAGCCATTTTGGTTAGAGACGAAAAGGACTGACACCAAGTGCAAGGTGAACTTAGAGGCTGGCATACAGGTCACAGAAAAAGGAGTGACAGGCGCGTGTTACAAGAACGAATCTTAAGAACATTTTTTTAACTTGGTGAAACAAGCCAGACATAAAAAAATAAAAAATAAATAAAAAATAAATAAATAAATAAAACACGTTGCACAGTTCCACATACCTGAAATATTCACAATAAGTCAATCAGTCTGTAGAGACAGAGCAGCCGGTGTTTGGCAGAAGCTGGGAGGATGGGCCTGGGCATGACGGGTAACTACCACGTGTTGGAAGGAACATAACACGATTGTAGCTGTACAACGTTGTGTGTATTGTAAAGGCTTTGCAACGGTTAATTCCACCTCACACTACTTAAGGGTTTGAAGGGAAGCGACGACGGTATTGGCAATAATTTGAATGATATATAATTTCACTTTTAAAACGCTATTCCTGGGCACACAGGCTCCTCCCCAGAGCCCTACGGGCTGTGTCCCTCCAGCACCTGCACCTGCCAACACGGCCTGCCTGCAGGGTGCTCTGGGAACAACTCTCCACGGAGAAGCAAGGGCTTCTGGGCTTCTGGGCCTCGCACTACCCACCTTCTTTGACCGCTACTGCGAAGGGACTCCCCGCCCTCACTGTGCAGTGCCCTGCTGCTCGCGGGCACCTGGGGCTACGTGTAGGGGAGCAGAGTGCACAGACCGAGCGAGGCGCTCACCAAAGCCTTAGGTGAGAAAAACTGACCCGCCACCCCCAGGATTCCCCACCCGCCACCCCTTTGCTTCTGGACCCCAATTTCTGGTAACAGCAGTGATTATAGAGAGGAAACCGGGCAGCGGTTGAATGGACAGCACAGTTAAGTGTCAACTGTTGAAGATACTCAGGCGTCGCTGGGGCCTGCGGCGGAGGAGTTAGCAGCAGGTATCGCCCGCCCCAAGTCCTTTGCGTGGGTCCCCATCTTCGGCGGGGACAGGAGAGCTGGGCACCCCGCTCGTGGCCGGGGCAAATCGTCCTCCACGGCCCACACTCTTTACTGCTTTGATCCCCGGAGTCGAGGGGCTGATCCCGAGGCCCGGGCTGCAGCGGGTCGGCGCCCAAGGACGCTCCCGCCGCGCGGCGACACGAGGGCCCCGGGCGCCCCCGCCTGGCGCCGCGCCCCGCGCAGAGCCCGGCCCGGGCCACCTCTCCAGGCGCGCAGCCAGGAGCGAGGTCGCGGACCTGAGGGCGACCCGCCCCATTAGTCCGCCTGGGCGCCGAGAGGCAGGAAACTGAAAATGAAAATGAAACCTTCCCCAAGGAAAGCCTCCTCCCTGAGCCCGCGACTGCGGAGGGGTTTCCGTGGCTCCCCTCTCCGCTGCCCAAGCGTGGCTGCCTGTCTCCTCGTCGTCGTCGCTACTCTGAGACCCAGGAAAGGGCCCTCGCTCAAGGCCAAGTCCATCGGCCGCAGTTACTTCGCTTCATTCTCTGGTGTCTGATAGCCAAAAAGTTGTAGTATGCAGCAAAAATAGGGGAGCCGGCCAGGCTTGGTGGCGTACATCTGTAATCCCAGCACTTGGGAGGCTGAGGCAGGAGGTTCAACCTGAGTTTGGGGTCCGTCTGGGCCGCATAAAAGATGAGGCAGCGCTGAGAAGTCGAGAAAAAGAAATCTTCTGGACAAAAGTGTGCACCCCAACGTGGAGGATTACAGAGCACAGCGGACTTCTTCCTGTCCATCCCCGCAACACTTATTTCTTTGAAGTTTCTGTTTCCTTCAAGCCCTTTGATGGAACCTGCCGACCAAAAGCACTTTAGAAACAAAGAACAAAGCAAGGACTGCCTGAAGGAGTGAAGAACACTTTGTGGGGGACGCCAAGAAATGTGACCCCCGGCCTTCAGTTCTGTCACCCCTTTTTCTCCCACTGCCTGGATTTGATGAGAGCAAAATGGACATTTTTTAGACAAACAGCAGCAGCCAGCTTCCTGTCTCAGCCCACTTTTCCCCTGGGCGACCCTGCCCTCCCTCCGGCTCACCCTGGCTACCAGGTAACGGGATTGATAGAGCCTCCTTTACCGCCTCTCCCAGAGAACTTCTCATAACCTGACGCATAAATAATTACATGTTTTATAAATAGCTGTGGACAAGAGGTTGTAAAACAACGAAGATATATTTGTGCCTTTATGTCCAAGGAATATTTTCTAAAACGACTGTTTTATTTGGTGTGGGTTGAATGGGGGCGTGTGTATACATAACAATCCCCAAAGTTTGCCCCTCCTCCCCCCCAGGTCAGGCCAGGACTATAGTTAGCAAATTGATAAGGTTCCATGGGCGAGCTTTATTCCTTCTGACAACGAGCCTATGACACTTTATAAAAAGAAGTAATCCAGAACAATCTCTAGGTAATTAACACCTAGATAAACAAACATAAATTTCTATATTGCATTTATTTGGACTACCACTCAAATATGCGTGAACCATGCTTTTTTAATTAAAAGATAAATCCATGTGACACTTAGCCTCAAACTTAATTATTCAGCATAGTATAATAAAAAATAGAGCCCATTAAATGTGTCTTGCACTGTATTTCTGTATTAACAGCAAAACAGTTCGGTCTGGGATCATTTAAATTTTCCCCCTCCCCTTTGCTCATGATTCCCCTGTTCACATAAGTGTTTCTTCTCCCTCCTTGTCTCCCCAAGCCCCCCAATATCTCTCTTTTCTCTTAACACCAACAGGTGAAGAGATTAAAACTCCACACAAGGCCCTCCATGGAATGCTCAGCTGGGCGACATTTTTAATATTGCATCACCTTATGAAATTTCTTCCTTCCCTATGGAAACATACCTCTAGTTCAGTGGAATGTGCCCAGCCCTTTTATCTTGAAATGAAGATCACAATATTTAATACTAATTTCCTTGGGATTGAGCTTACAACACACCAGGTGAGGTTTCCATAATATACTGTTACAATACAGATGCTAAACAGGGGGAAGTGTGCAAATCCCAAACTACGAGAGACAGCAGGGTTATCATCTTTGTAAAAGTTTCTCAGCACAATGTAGTATCTTAATGCTGGGTAGCAGCAGCTCCAGCAGCTTCTAGCTGCTAGGAAGAGAAATTTATATGTGAACCATCCCCACCTGGGTATGAAGTAGGAACAAAGATCCACTTGGTTACCCGGTGAGAATGTACAACCAATGTCCACATGCCAGACCTCATGCTAAATGCTGTGTGCCGCTGTCACTTTTCATTTTTGTGGCAAAGGCGCTGTGGCAGTAAAGATTCCAACACAGGCTTGGCCCTGTGGAGCCTCACGCTGAGCATCCTGGTCCCCAGCTTGTTCTTGAAAGGAAGTCCTCGGTTGCAGACAGCTGTGAGTGACCACTTGACTTGGTGAGACATGTGGCTTTGAAGGAAATGAGCTTAGAGCACAGACCTGGGCTGAGAGCCATTCAGGCAAGTGCAGAATTGCCCTGGCTTTAGCACTAAAAGTCTAGTGTCCTGAGAAAGCCAGGATGGCTCCTCTGGTATGTGGAGTGGCTTTCCCTCCTCCAGTCCTGTGTGCAGATTGATCTACAGGAGCTATAGCAAGGCCTAAAGTGGTCACAAGGGACTTTACCTGCTTCTTGCTAAGGCACTGAGACACCTGGATACCAGAAGAAACTGCCTTCTCTCAGATGCTATAAGTCTGTTTGAGGAATCCTATGGACTCAATAGGATCTGAGTCTTAGCTGAGCTGGGTCAGAAAGCCCTCTGCCTGCAGAATACACTACGAGTTCTTTGTTCTTGAGTGTCTGTAGCCACTGTCATCTTGGAAAGCAGTCCTTCAAACCTGGTGACATCTATCTTGTTCTCTACGTATACTATCACAGTTCTGTATATGTACTATCTCATTAAACTTCAGAGAAAGTCTTGTACTTTCATCATTCCTATTTTCCACCTTATAGTTAAAAAAAAATAGATGAGAAGAGATACAAGGACTAGCCAGGTTCACACAGCTACTGAGAGGCTGAGACAGGACTGGAAAGCCTGTCCACACCTATCCGGGGTTTTATAACCACTGCTTCCATCACTGGCATGGTGTCCTTCATCTCTTGGACTATGGACTCCTTAAGAAGTTTCCTGCTATATGAGAAAGTGCTATTCTCCTTGCATGTCTTCTTCTAGAATATTCATATTTGGTCATGTGACTATCTGATTAAAGCCTGTTTTCTCCTTAGAAGCAAGGCCAATACCTGGCACACAGTAGACACTAGATAAATATTTGTGAGTAGAACAAAATCTAACTCCAAGGCTAATCCTTTTCCCAATATGTTTTCTGTTTCCCCAGCCACCTTCCTATTTTCCTTGAGAATGACAACAGGAATGTTATTGTACCAATTTTTTCAAAAGAGGATATTAGAAGCTGAGTCCGTAACACTTATCCATGATTATTCTATCTAAGGGGAAGATGGACGAATCCCAGCCACTTGGCCACCAGGGAAACTTTCCAAAGCACAGGGGGCCTTATTAATACTTAGCTTTCCATGGGTATAATATTAATCTCCAATTTATTCACAACTCATTTTGCCACAATAGACATAATACCTCACGTTTGTAGTGTACCTCCCAAAATGTACATAGAATTTACTCACTTTATTCCATGTAGTTCTCATAATATTTCATAGATGGTTAATGAACTCAGAACACTTGATTTCTCCACAATTATGCAGGCAGAGAGTAATATAATTAGGGTTCCAAGTCAAGCCAAGTCATTACACTAAAACTTTTGTGTTCTTTACATTTTCCTAAATCTATCTACCAATCATCTCTATTAGCTCAAATATATTTTGACAAAAAAAAATATGTTAAATATATATGTATATATATACATATGTTAAAAATGTCACCTATCTCCAGTTTTACTTTTCTTTTTTATAACAGCTTTCTTGAGCTGTCATTCACAAACCATAAAATCCACCCTTTTTAAAATGTACAGTTCAGTGGTTCTTTGCTGTCTAATTGTAGAACATTTTTGTCACCCCCAAAAGCAACCCCACTCTCATTAGCAGTCCCTCTGCATTCTCCCTTCCCCTCAAACCCTGACCCCCACTTCTGTCTCAGTGGCATACCAGTAAAGGGACTTCTATGACAGGTAGGTTTTTACCAGTGATTTTTTTATGCCTCCTTCATGCTGCAGAAATTTTTGCTCCTGTTTTACAGCAGAATAATATTCCTTTCTATAGCTATACCACATGTTGCCTATGTATTCATTGCATAGCTTTTGTAAAAAAAAACATTTGATTAACATGGATCAACTGTAAGACTTAATACAGCATCCCGATGTCTACTGCTTCTTAGCAACTTAGAAGGCCCAGTGCCACATTCCTCATTATGACTATGTGCGGTACTAAGGGTCCTCTAGCCCCATGGTGGAGGGTCTTGCTCCCCAGATCACCTCATATCCTGTCATCCCTAAAGTCCTCTCTCCACCTCTGCCTATCTCAGCTGGCCTCTGAGCTTCCTATATAGCCTGTATATCGTTTGGAAAAAAGTTGTGACTTTTAACTCCACCTGCTCTACACATGAGCCATCGTCCCTAAAAATGTGTTTCTTATGGTAACTTTGAAGGCATTTTCACTGTTCATCAGCATGGCTGGCACTGGTGACAATTTCATTCATCTATTCTCGCTCCAGGACACTGGTGGTCTCAGCCCAGAAAACCAAGGCGCACTTACAAATTCCTATAAAATGTGGGTGACGCACGCGGGCCCAACACTTCAGTGCCCCTCCATATTCCCTAACCGCAGCGTGCACCACCAAAGCTTGGTTTTGTGACTGCAATAAAACACAAAAAAATTCTAAAAGAACTTTCATGCACCACGTGTCGGGCACACATGTCAAACCTCCTCCAACCAATGTCAGGGTCCTACTTTGTTTGGGGCCCGCGATGCCCCAGACTTTATTATTCTTTGTTCTGCTTCTTTTCTTCCAAAGGAGAAATTCAGACTGTCCACTGATATTTTGGAAGTAAAAGACCTCCATGCGTTTGGCTTGTTTGAAAACAAAACTTTTTTTCTGTCAGTAAAGGAGAACAACAACCCCTAATGGCCTGAGTGCCTTATTTAATTAGGCTAATAGGAGGCACATGAGTATGTCCATAAGGTTTTACCTCATTGAAACTGATGTCTGCACACCTGGAAAGCAAAGTAATTCACACATACACACAGACGCACGCACGCACGCACGCACGCAGGCCCGCACATGCACACGCGCACGCGCACGCGCACGCGCACAGAAACACTGCACAGATACTCATTGAATTTGAAAAAGTATAAGGCAATGAGGAACATTATAAGTGGGATTTAACCAAGGTTTGCCAAGTCTCACAGGCCTGGAAAAAATATGTTTCACCATCCATCGTAAACAAAAGGGACTAGGAGAAAATGTGGTGCTCTGCTGTTGTTCCCTGGAGGTAGAGCTTTCACTGTGTAAAACACTGGCTGAAACTGAACTGCTTCAAAGACATTTTATTCTAACAGCAGAAAGAAAACAGTCATTGCTGAAAAAACAACTTTTAATACTTTCTATACCAGAATAAAGTTCTGTCAACTGATGTATTATAATAATAAATAATGACCAAGAATAAACTTTAAATACAAAGTTTTCTACTTGTTACAAGCATAGCAACAAAATCCTCTACTCTATTGATCTCAGATTTCCTCCAAGATAGATTTTTTTTTCTTCGCGTAGGAATGTAGACAGTATTATGACCAGCATCACAGACTACAGAAGTTACAGGGAAAAAACTTGACATGTTTAGATATGAGAACCTGATGACATTCAGAAACTGACATGGCATATCACTGCGGCTGTCACTTGCTTGTATTACAAGTTACAAATGTTCTGGAAAGAAGGCCTGTGTCAGAGGGGGGATAAGGAGGGTAGCACTGGACAAAATGGAATCAACACACACGCCACGAAGAAGAGGGGATGTTCCCAGTGTCACAAACAGAATTATTGCCTGTCGCATCTGACGATGCCCAGAAGACACAAAGAATACTGAAAGAGCTCCCAAAGTGCTAGAAATGGAAAGTGGCTCTCATTTTTTCCCCACTTTTTTTTTCCTCTTTTTTTTTTCTTTTCTTCTTTTTTATTTTTCTTTTTTATTTTTTTTGTTTCTTTGCTAAGATACCAAAGGCGGGGCAAACACACAGAAAGCAAGCGACTGGCAGAGTCACCACCAAACACAGTAGTGCAGTTAAAATCCTAAAGCTTACTACAATCAGAAAGTTTCCAATAACATTTTCAGTCCTTTCTCTAGGATCATAGAAACAGTTGCATTAAGTTTATCAACTTGATTTAAGTAAGGCAGTGAGAACTAGACTAGGAAAACAAGAAAGCAGCTTGCTCTATGCCAGATGGGTCTGAGTGGAATGGGACCTCATTTACACCGAAACCTCCTCGGTTAGATGACACCCTTTGACAGCATATGCAAACTGGATTCCTTATTAGCCTGAGATTCTTTCTGGTCTCAGGATAGCGCTAAGAATTTTATTTACATTGATTGCAGTTCAGTATTTTTGTAAACTGCTGTAGGCAGAGCTGAAGTTTTTAAGGCCCTGGGGTTTTATTGTGTGCTCCCAGCCTGCAAGGAAAGATTGACTTTTTGTTTTATTTTATTTTTTTAAGTCTGAATGATTTTGTTTTAGAAGAAGTTAATACTTTAATACTTCTCGGCCATTACAAGCAACAGCACCAATTCCACGTCACTCAAAGGAAGTATGGGAAAGGGCGGGACTTTTACATTATTCAAGCAGATTCTAGAATAGACCTTGACCTAATTTTCTCAAATCATTTAAAAAAAAATCCGTTAAGCATTTCAGTATAGACCCTCAAAATCTCCCTTTGTGTGGTGCAGAACTTGATAAATTTGGAGTACCCAATCAGTTAGAAAATCTAAAATCTACAAAAATATAGAACACATTTGTTTTTACAAAAACAGATACTTAACTCAAGGTTTTCTTTGTTAAAGGTAAGAGGACAGGATGTTTAGATTCATAACTTTAATACCAGCTATTTCCTAAGCATTTGCTGGAGAAGAAAATCAGGCTTTGTCTGCAACACTTAACAAAAACCAACACAAGAAAAAAAAAATCTGATAACAAGAATCAAAGCAGCCTTCCTTCAAGTAAAATTTTAAAATTCATAATTAAAGAAAAAATTCTATTTTCACCTAAGTCGTAATTTCTCACCAACACTTTCTATGGATAGTGCTGGCCAGTTTTCCTAACACTGTATGCAACGGACCTTACGATTCATTCTTAATCTCAATCTTCTT
The DNA here is from genome assembly GCA_004027165.1 of Ctenomys sociabilis. Taxonomy (NCBI): domain Eukaryota; kingdom Metazoa; phylum Chordata; class Mammalia; order Rodentia; family Ctenomyidae; genus Ctenomys; species Ctenomys sociabilis. The sequence goes on from PVKA01007370.1 coordinate 38,838, forward strand.
CATCCAAAAATTAAAAAAAATAAATAAAAATAAAAAGACAAGCAAAGAGGGGGAAAATATGTCTCTCAATACTGAAATTTGACCTAATAAAAAAAAAAATCACTCATCAAACCTGCAATGGATGTTTATCTGCAGATACTTTCTGACCATTGGTTCATGTGGTTGTGTATGTTTTTTTTTTTTTTTTCTAAATGCACATTTCAGATCACAATCCTCTGCAGTGTCCGTCAGCCCTGGCGCTGGCTGTGGTCCTTCTAAGGTTTCTCTGGGAGTGCAGAAGGACACCACGTGAATTGATTTTCTCTGCAGTGACCTCTCCAGTCAGACTGGCACCGCACATCTCATTAGGGTGCTAGGCCAATGACAGCAGCTGGTGTCAGATTATCGAGGTGTTTTCAGCAAGGAAAACACAGCCCCTCCATCTTCAAGGCAACGCTAAATCGTTTAGATGGTATCGCTTTTCGGTTAAGAGCATTATTTGGGGACAAGGATGACTTTCGGTTTGGAAGGGTCCCCAGCTTTGTGGAGTGCTAAAGACACCGAGCATTTTTGGCAATCACCTGCTTTGTTTGGAAGTACTTGTTGCCGGGTAACAGTTTAGCAGCCATGGTCGAGGGCCGGGGGATTTCTTTTTTAATATATATAGATATCTTTTTAAATTTCTTTAAACGTTCTATACACTAGTGAGGGGGATTGTACATGATTTTCCCCCCTTGGAATGCAGTTAGCGAACTCTTTTAACAGATGCATCATCTTAAAACTGTGGAAAATTGTATTGCGGTGCACAGCGGCTCTGCTCAGTTGCTGTCCTCCTGGGCCTTGCCGCCCTCCTCTGCTTGCTCCGCTGAGCAGCTCCCCGCCTTGATGGCTGTGGGCTCCTCAAAACTCCCAGATGCCTCTGAGTCAACTCTGGAGCGCTTGAACCTGCGGTCGGGATATTGGCTGTTGTCGAAAGGCATGCGATGGACGCAGAGCACGTGGGTCTTCAGGTTCCCCTTCTGAGAGGCACTGTAGGGACAGTAGCGGCACTGGAAAGGCCGGTGACCTAAGGGAAGAAAAAGTGCGTGGTCATCGCAGTGCTCATACTCGGGGAGGCTCGCTGCTCAAAGGATCACGAGCATTGTCACCAATACCATTCCTCTTATTATTATCACTTTGCAAAAATTAAATAATAGAGGATAGAAAAGCACATAGATTGAGATTTAGAGGATCTTTTCCCTCTACCCAAATTTCTTTTTGTGGCACTGCGCAAACAATGCCAGACCTTCACACGGAGCTACCTCCTCAGGTGTTTTATTGTTTGTTTGTTTCTTTCTTTTATTTTGAGACTCTTTCTAAGTCACTAAATTGCTCAGGCTGGACTAGAACTTGCTGTCATCCTCCAGAATTTTAAATCCAGACTTAGGAGGGGACACAGGAAAAAAATCACCTAATACAAATTTGACAGCATTTGCTTTATTCCATAGTGTTGTCTGTCTTCAACTTAGTTATTCAGATTACCAGATATATGCATGCAAAATTGGAAAAAGAAAAAAAGTTAAAAGAAATTAAGAAGAGAAAAAGAGGAAAACAGTGAATAAAGACAAAAAAAAAAATTAAGCATTAACTGCCTCTTTCCACAGACCAGCAGAGATCCACAGTAGTTATACACGCCATCTTGCATATATACATAGATATATCTCTTTGGTGAAATTTAAAACCTTACTTATAAATGCTGAAATTTGAATTTCATGTAATTTCCAGGTATGATAAAACATTCTCCTTTGAATTTTTTTCCTACCAATAAAATAAATGTAAAAACTATTCTTATCTTATTGGCTGTACAAAAACAGACTAAGGTAGATTTTGGCCCACAAACTATACCTTTCAAATTCTAATTCTCTCTCTTTTTTTCTGTATTTTAGGGAAGGGTCTACAGGGTGTTCAGGGTCTCACTACTAGATCAGACTCATAGTGATCTGCCTGTTTATAGCCTCCCAAGATCTGCGTGGGATTACATGTGCGTGCCACCACACTCAGTCTCAAGTGCCATCTCAGTGAGCCCCAGGGGTAGGGTTAGCACAGCAGGTGAGGGGATTGAACCCCTGGCCCCTGCACCTGCTTATAGGCACTTTAATCCACTGAGCTATTTGGCCATCCCAACAAACTATAATTTCTAGTGCATACCTTAAACCCCTCCATCTGAGAGCCTGACTCAGGGCTCAGTGCAAAACCAGTCCACTGTCCTATCCTCCCATGAGCCCTGTATTGGTGAGCAAAGCAAGGGAGGGAGTTGGCAGGGTGTGGGGTGAGAAAGGAGAATGACCCAACCCCTGCTCTGAAGCAGAGTTATAAGGGCTGAGTTGGGGAGATTTGTGGAAATTGAGAATAAGAGGGGACAGCAGGTGTCATACCAAGACCAGGCTGATCAGACAATCAAACTTAGCCCAAGTTTTAAGGAAGTTAGACTTTGAATATTGCTTCCTGTAATGTTTCTAGAAAGCTTCTACTTTAAAAGAGAAAATGGTTCTTCATGGAAATCTACCTACACCTCTGAATTTGATGTCTCTGCCCCAAACACACACACACACACACACACACATACACACACACACACACACACACACACATATTGCTGTCTTAAAGATACAATAAAGATTCTGGTTTGGGAAGTTATAATGAAGCTTTTTCTTTTGCTCCGATGCTACAGAGTTTGTAGACGCCGTTCCTAGAGGCTCATGAGTCCCATTCCACCCAAGACTCAGAAAGCTCAAGGCCCAGAGTTGGGCTTCATTCTTTCAGAGAAATCAACAAATGAATACATGGGTCCAAGCAGGTACCCCAGGAAGCATCCAAATGCACGAGTCAGCACTTTTTCTAGAGCAGTCACAGCAAAACAGCCTTACACCTGAGAAAGCAGGAGCCTCCAAACGCTGGGACCTGAGGCTTGCTTTCCCACCTCATTCCCTCTCCTCCCAGTAGGCTTCATGGATTCTTTTCCTTTCTCTCCTGCTTCTTCCTCATAGTTAACCAGACTCCAGCACCAGTCCCTCCTACCTGTCAGATCTTTCTCTTTGCAGTACGCCCACCAGAGCTCAGTGCTGTGAGCACAGCCTCTCTCCTGACTGAGCCCAGCAGTCCTCAGAAGGTCCCCTGCTTCCAGTTCTTTGCTTCCCAGCTCAGCCTATGATTTCCTTGCCTCCAATTCTGGATGGCCACCTCCTCTCAGGAGAGTCAGGATCGCCATGATTCACCCCTGAGCATCTCTTCAGGCTCCTCTCTTCTCCTCCCGCCATTTGCCCTTACCACACCTGACAATGGAAGGTCTCTGCACATAGGCCTTTTTCTGTCAGGCCTCATGCCCTTGTTTGACTTCTGTTCTCTACAGGTCCAAATGGCGCTCCTCTTTCAAGTCTCTACTCAAGGGGGCGCCTGCTTTGTGGGCTCTTGGGCTCATCTTGACCCCTCACAGTCCATACCTTCCCATGGCAAGAGCCACACCATTGTCACTCCAGCATGAGACACAGAGAAAGCAGACCTGAACGATATATAGTCTGACCACTTTACCTTGCCTTTGCCTAAAAGAATTTTTGATCATTTATGCTTCTTTTGTTTCTTACACCTAATCTAAGGCTCAACTTGATCCACTTTCCTGCTTGCCTAAGCCAATATGCAAACCCATGGAGGTTGGAATCAAGAAAAAAACAAAGGCCAAGAAAAGCACACTTGGCTGGGGTGCTTCTTGGCACCCTGAACACATCAGGAGTGCCAAGAAGGAGAGCAAATGAGATGCCTCTCCTACCTTTCTACCACACAGTTGTACCCTTCGGGATGATGGTGTACTTATCCCTTGGAAACACAAAAGAGCCTGGGGTTGTTGGAAAAGAACACTAAAAATAGCACATACAATGCTGATTTAGGGTTACAGGAGTAACAAAAATGGCACATCACCTTGGAGTTGGGGTACAGACTGAGAGCAGGATTAGGATGGCACTGTGCTTGGGATTGGGGTGCACTGTGTCCTCAAAGGTTCATGCACCAGAAGCCCAGTCCCCAGTGTGACAATGATGAGATGTGGTGGAATCTTTAAGCTGTGGTTCTAGATGGCTGTGGTGACCACGTCTGGGAGCCCAGCAGTCTGGGAGGCTGAGGCAGGAGGACTACGTATCCAAGCCCAGCTTGGACAACTTAGTGACTCTACAAGACCTTGTTCTCAAATTTTAAAAATTTGACAAAGGACTGGAGATGTGGCTCAGTATGAAGGCCCTGGGTTTGATATCCATTACCAGAGAGATGGTGGATACAGTAGGTGCTAGCAGGCAATGATTAGGACCTTGGGGCATTGTCTTTGGCATTTTCATGGGTCATTGGTGAGTTTCTTTTAAAGCATGTTGTTTTAAAGGAAACAAGGCTGGTCTTGACTCTCTCTTGGTTCCTATCTTGCCATGTGAACTCTTTTTCTTCAATGTGCTCTCACTGTAATCCTGTCTGTCACCTTGGCCCTCACCAGAGCCCAACAGAAGCCAGACCCAGAACTATGAGTCAAACCGGTCTTCCTTATAAAATACTCAGACTCAGAAATTTTATAATAGAAATAGAAAATGAAGCAGGACAGATGCTAGACAATGGTACTAAAAGGAGAAAACTCTCTGCCCATTGTCCCTACCAGGCTAAGATTAAGCTGGGAATCAGTGAGTTCTGGCAGATACTCCTGACGAAGCAGCTCAGAGAAAACACTGTGTCTCCAAGACTGAACCATTCAACCATATACACAAAGTCCTCTGTATAGATGAAACTACAAGCAGCTAACATCAAGATAAGACAAAATACTCTGAATAGAAAACCATCCAGCAGAATAAAGTAGAACACAAATGCTTACATGGATACCTAAGTGATACTTGATGATTATCTCAAAAAAAAAAAAAAAGACCCAAGAATAAGGTTGGACACCAAAGAACCATTTTAAAAATTTTGTTCAAGGTGACTTAGAAATGAATGATTATTTTCATGTCCCTACCAAAGGCCACTAGTCCTATAATGACTCCAGCTGAGGCATGACAACAGTCCTAAACACTAGGGCTCAGATCAAAACTGGGATTATGTCCCTTATCTATTTATCACATAGCAATAATTGACTGATGGAGAATATCACCATGATATGACAAACTTTTAGAGCTCCAGATAAAAATAAATGGAAATTAGAAAGAATTCCTTAGTACGGTGGTCCAACAGGAGCAGCAAAACTAAGAAACAAGCCAGGGTCCTCCTGGTGAAGGCATTGTACTTCACCAGGATCATACAGATTCTCCCATTTCTCAGTGATTTTTTTTGTATTTATCAACCAGAGCTGCTCATTATATCTTTCATTACCATTATGCAATAACAACTCTTTTGGACTCTTACGCTACAGTCTTTGGAGGCTGTCCTCTCTGGAAACTGTATTTTCACCGAAGCCAGGCAGCTTGACTCTTGGCATACGACATGGAGGACCGCAGATATCACCTTTATTTCAAATAACAGCCTCTTTGAATTGGCCAGCTTGGTATAAAAGCACTTAGTACATTTTCCTCACCAATCATTTTTAAAATATTAATAATGATCATATCCTATGGTTAGATTCTGAATCTCTGATTCTTGGTAGAGTCAGGGGTTACATATGATAATTCTGGAAGGCATGGATGCTTCAGTGGTCAACCCTCTATTGAGTTTGTTTTGTTTTTAACTTCAGTGAGATGGAAATCTATTTGTAAATGCACCTGAAGCTAGGCAGGCAGACGTTTGTCGAAGCAAGTGTATGCAATCCTGGAATCATAATAAATCCTGACCTTGCAGTATGTCTTGTAAGTAGACGCCTTGTAGATAACAACAGTTGTAACTAAAAACTACAGAGGCCTACTTTCTACAGTGCTTTTCATCCATTTCTGCATAGTTATCCTCATATTTAAACTTCATGACAATTTTATTGAGGGGTAATGCCAATGCCATTATACAGGTGAAAAAGTTAAAGATAGAGCAAACCTTAAAGCTTTGATTCTGAAACACCTTTTCAGAGGGTATAAACTACTCCTGTACTTTAATTCTCTAAGACCCTGGAAAAGATTATGATCACAATGTAATTTCATGGCCCAAAACACCCACAGAATGCACAACATACATATATCACGTTATGCTATACAGAATTATAATACATTTTTGTGGTGCATAATGCTGTACATGTACATAGGAACATAGATGTGCTACCTTACATGTAACTGTGATGTGATTGTATGTAGAATACTATTTATACAAACACACACAGTTCTTTTGAGTTGTTGGACTGATGGAGACTGAAGGAAAAGCAGGCGCTGTGGGGAAAAGATGGTTCCCTTGTGCAGGAAGGTGGTTGGCAAAGCTGCAATAGGTCCAAGAGAGAATGTTATGCTTCACTCACATCAAATATAAGGAAAAGCCTGATCCTTTGGTGACAGGAGCCTAGATTCCCAAGCAGAAGAATGTTACTATGCATGACACTTTTGGATATGTGACATAGTTCAGCATCCTATCCAATCAGGACAAAAAGTGTGAAGCATTTGTACCCCAATTGTCTGGGTGAGGCTCCTGACACTGGCACCAACACAACAATATAGAAGTCTGTTGGCTGCTGCTCAAAGAACATGAGTGAGGGCTTTAGAACAGCACGCAGTCCAGAGTGCCCCTGGATACTTCACAGCACACTACCAATAACCGCACAGCAGAACAGCTCACCTAAAGCCAGAGGTAGCAAGGAGGCCTGTGTACCTCTTGGGAGCTTTCTAACTCTCTGTGGATTTGGAGGAAATCAGACTTGTAGATGGAGACAAGTCATCTTAGCCCCAGAGGTGAAACTGTGGCAGCTCTCACATGGCCTGCCAACTCTAATCCATGTCATTATAATGAGATAAGAACAGGCAAGCAGCTGGCGCCATCTTAGAAGGCTAGAGATGAAGTTGAAGATTTCTTGGATCCATAAGTAGCCATGGAGAGTTAATAACACCCACCACTTTCTAATAAGAAGCTGAAATACTGAGTTGAGTCCAATAGGCTTTCATAGTGGTTGAACTTAAGAGACTAAGGACCTACTTTGATCAGTTCTCCAGAGAGCCCAGCATCAAGCCAACAGCTTCTGTCAAGACTGACCCTGCTGAGAAGCCATACTCCAGGGATGTCACTCAGCCAAACACAAGGACCTGGGGCTTCCTTGGTCTGGCATCTTGGCTTTCATTTTGGTGCTCACTTCCCCTGTGACAGTGGATAGGGTCAGGTCTGATGAGGAACTTGTGTTCAAGCCATCACTTCCTCCTCTTTGAGGTCCCAGAGCTACCAAACACCCTGAACTCCCACTTCCACTTCTTTGATCTCCCTGGGCATCAGCTTCCACATCTTGAGCATGAGGAAATAATACTCACATGTACAAGGAAGGTTATGAGGGTCAAATGAGATAATGTGACAGGTTGTCAAGGACAAAAGCCCTATGCAAGCATCCGTGGTATGTCATTCTTAGGGTCATTATTTTGCTTGTTATCATTGTCTTAACATAAGCTTAGTGAGCACAAGCCTGGCTTTGTTCTTCATCAGAAGTAATGATTCATTGGGTGCCATAGCACACACCTGTAATCACAGCTTCTGGGGAGGCTGAGGTAGGAGGATCGCACAACTTAGGTGGCTCAGGTGCACAGCAGGAGATCAGCCTGGGCAAATTAGTAACACCTTGTTTCAAAAACTAAAATGGGCTGGGAGTGTAGTTCAGTGTGAGAGCCCTGAGTTCAATCCCCTGTTCTGCAAAATATAAAACATACTGAGACAATAAGCGCTTCCTGAGCTGCTGCCGGGTGCTGGCCAGTCTTGAGTAGTTTGATTAAATTTTGAACAATTGTCTTTCCTTGGAGTGTTGACCTGTGAATGAAGATCTGGGAAACTGGGAGGCCTTCAGCATCCAAAAGCATTAGTTGTTAACAGCTGCATGTCACGGGATGCAGGTTGGCCAGCATGAGCTGGAATTCCCTGGGAGTCACTGAAGTAGCACTTTAAATAGTGCAGTTCAGGGCTGGTGAGATAGCTCTGTGGACTAAGTGCTTGCTTAGGCAAGCACAGAGACCAGGGTTAGCTTCCCTGCACCACATGTGGCACCAGCCTTGTCCCTATGTGCACTGAACTGGCTGGCCACTGAGACCGGGCATCCCAGCTCTGGAGAGGCTGGAAACAGGAGGATTACTATGAGTTTGAGATGCATAGTGATCCCCACAAGGAACAGGAGACACTATGAGTTGTCCTCCTCCTTCTTCTTCTCCCATAAAACCTCTGAGTGTGCTACCTCTGGCCACAGAGAGATTTTCTTTATTTTCCAAATGCTCAGTGCTCTTTCTTGCCTCCGATCCTTTGCACAACCCCCACTCATTCCCTCAGTCTGGAATTCTTCCTGCCTTAGTTCGTACTCCAAAGTTTCATCCTTCAGTTCACAGCAGTGCTGCTTCTGTTTCTGGAGTGCTTTCCCTAATTACTCCAAGTGGCGGGGAGACACATATTACAACAAACTCCATACAGTTTCTAACATCAGTATCTAAATAAGCAAAATAATCACAGCTCTTTTCTCCATTGGCCTATTCAACTCTTGGGGGCAAGAGCTGGCCTTTGACTTGGGTTGTTTGCTTGTTTGCTTCAGTGTTTTCAGTTAACACTGCTACCACACCGCACGATGTTTGGCATATCACAGATGTCCTCAGAGCATTTTCAAGCGAAGGAACATGAGTAGGGGACAGGAGAAACCTCAGTGCTACTGCAGACAGAAGGACAGGAAGCCAGGCAGAGCAGGCTCCTAGGAACAAGCCAGTGTAGTAGGGAGGAACACAGTGGTGGAGAAGGGCAATGCTAGGCTCGCAGGGCCTGCTGGGATGCTGGGACTTGGCCCCAGGGGAGCAAAGAAGAGTCAAGCCCTTTCCGGCCTTGCTGCACCCCAGATCCCCATAACACCCCCAATCCTCATCTGCCTGCAGCTAGGGTCCTGGGCGCTGAAGGTGCCAGATGTGTGCCTCCTTAATGAACTCCCCCTCCTTCTCCTCTTTACCCCTCACTCTGAGGCCATCAACATTTCCCATCACTGCCAGGCGAAAAGTAAGTACATCATACATTAATTTGTATTGTCACTGCGCTGTAGAGCCGTGGTAAAGAGCACATTCATTTTTAATCCACTATGAATAATATATAAATATGTATACAGTGTGGAGGGTCAAGAGGGGTAAGGAGAAAGCAAGTCGTACATTGTTTATAACAAAAGTGGAGAAATGGGATATTTTTCTTACTTGCACAATGGAAATATCTGTTCTTTTTCTGTACTGAAGGAAGACAGAAAAATGCCTGCCCAAGAGGGGACCATCCATTAATTACAGCTCAACACTGTGGGCAGCTGGGTTTGTAGAAGAGATGGGGCCACAGCTCTGGGGCTTCCATATTTTCAAAGCAGATGGTTTCTCCTCAAGTGTGTGGCCGCAGGTAAGAGAGGGTGGATCAGGGAGGGGACCTGCCTTTGGACTTCCATCCCAGAGTGGTGTGAATCTCACCAGTGACAACATCCTGACACCCACTCTTCAAAGCACACCAGCAGAAGGAGTTGCACCTACTGGTCCAGCAGGAAGATGATGTGGCCAAAACATGGCTTGTCCTTTCACAGGTTAGAAAACTGGGGCCCAGGAAGAGGAAACGAAGGTCCAAAGCCAGGCTGTACAGGTAGCTAGGTTGTTTCTAAACAGGTGCCTCCCCCTCCACTGCTTCTAGTCTCTGCCTGTCGACCCCTTAGCAGAGGACTCTCTACAAAATAAAAGCTCTGATAAGAAACCAACGATGCTCCAGGGGGTGGTCCATGAAGATACTGACAGGGTATGTATTGTGTGCTGCATGTGGGCGGGCGTGATGTCCCACACATGATGCATCCATGGGTACAGGAGCCATGGGGGCCTCCTGAAATCCACTGACATCTATCTTTGAACACTTGGGACATTTTCTTTGCAATATGGAACCAAAGAGTCCAACTGTCCCTCAACAGCCACAAAGCCTTGTTTTCGAGGCTCCTTCCATTATGCATGCAAAATTCCGTGGTTGTTTTAATCCCTTATGTGGAAGAACAAGAGTATTTTTATTTAACCTACTTACATCTTCCCATATACTTCTAATCATGTCTAGATCATTTATAAATCTTAATATAATCTCAGTATGACATAAACAGTTCCTCTGCTATGTTGTTTAGGAAATGATGACCAGAGAAACAAAGCTCACACACATTCAGAACAGGCCTGCCCAGGGTAGAATTAAGGCAGTGGTACAGGAACGAGACTCACAGTGGGCAGTGCTTACACAGGCCGTGTGGCGGGACAGAGACGGTGCAAGGAAGTCGGTGCATCCACTACAGGATGCCCTCCACACTGCAGTCTTCACACCAATTCCACTTGGTGCTTCAGCATGGAAAAATCAAGCTTTTATTTTTGAAAATTTCTAAATTTTCCCTAAATATTTTTGGTCTACAATTGGCGGAACTGCAGATATGCAGTCCACAGATGGGCACTTAGCAGATCGAGAGAACCAACTATGTGTCTAAGCTAGCCCAGCCAGGCATCCCATTTTCACATTTGCTGCTGCTTTCTTCTAGAAGGTCCAGATGAAGTCCTCAGTGGTGGCTTCACGCACAGTTAGCTGGGGAAGCTACATCTCTAAATGGTACCAAGAAGTCTCTGGCAACACCAGATCCTCCATGATACCTAAAGCAAAGCCCACTAATCTTTTCAATCCAGGGCCATCTGGAAAATGCACTCTAGTCGGTTAGAAAAGGGCTCCACCTATAGGAGGCTGGCCCAAAAGATGTTATAAATTTGACCCTGAAAGGTGGGTCACACTGCCTGGGAAGAAGCCGTAGGCATGCAGCACCAGCAAGTTTAGGCCTTATGGGGGTAGCCTGTCTCTACCCGTACAATCTGCCCTCACTTCTTGTTCTCCCTGAGTGTTCATGACCTTGACCCTGACGCTGCAGAGTGGGAAGATTCCAGCCCAGGACACAGAGCAGCCCTGTGTCCTGCCTCAAGATCAGAAGGAGCAATGAGACCATCAAGAGACATGGAAAGGCATACTGGGCCTACAGAAAGAGCCATTTTCTGAATTGCATATATTAACTTCTTTTAATAAATTTCCCTAATTCCAAATAGGCAAGAAAGTTTCCAATCAGGTACATAATTTATGTTTTCCGTTTTTAAAAGATATTCATCCATCTAATCAAAGATGCTAAAACATTTTGGAATATCCTTAGTGCAAATAATTTAAGGTTTGAAATTTCCTCTGATTTGGATTTTCATTTAAAAGGCTATTCCATAAAAGCACATATTTTCAGAGTGAATTTTGATCTGCATGGTAATGGATTGGAGATATCATTCATGTTTAGCTTAACATGTTGAATATAGATGTGTGTATAGGGAGGGATTAGCATTCACGAATATATTTCCCTGTGTTATCAGCCAAGAGGACCTAGAAGAGATGCTATTCTTAAAAGAAAAAGAGCCACACACATTGATTCCTTGGACCAATAGCTGATTCTGGGGCTGGGGCAGAAGATACACAAAATAACTGTATCCTGTTTTGTGATGGAAAACAAAGACTTGCTAAAACAGAAAACCAGACTGTGAACACTGAAGGGGACATCCGGGTATCTCAAGGCAGCACAAGCCAGCTAGAGAACCCCCAAAGCTCAAAGCTCCAACAATTTGAACCAGAAAGCACATAATGTAATACTAAATTATAAGCCAAAATATAAAATAAATACCTACAAGTCATATCAACATAAATGTTTGAATTAATAAACACACAGGGAAGCAAAAAGAAATGCCCTGTACATTCCAGGTAATTTACATAGCTGCTCCCGCTCCCCAGAGAAGTGGGACGTAATTCTCCGCTCCTCACACCTGGGCTGCAGCAGGGACCTCCTTCCAACGCATGCTGCAGGGCGAGAGTGCAAAGCACATCCTTCTGGTGGAGGAGCTTGGCGAACACCACCTCGGCCCGGCCATCGAGGCCGGGTTAAGGGTAGGAACCCCTGATCTGACAGAACGGAGCACACTTTGCTCCTGCAGTGCTTTGTTTCAGACCCATCCATCCAGTCTAGATGAGAGAAACTGCAGTGCGGGACATCCTACACAATCCTCCTCAAGACTTTGGAGGCCCTCCTAGAGAAGTCTGAGAAACTGCCACAGCCACGAGGAGCCTAAGGAACGGGACAACCAGCGCAACACCATGCTCTGGAAGAGAAAAAAGGCATTCGGTAAACACTAAGGAAACAGAGATAAAATATAGACTTGCCTTGATAGCAATGTATCAATATTGGTTCATTAATTGTGACAAATGTACTCTACTAGTGTAAGATGTTAATAATAGGGGAAACTGGCTGGGAGATGCGGAATTCTCCGTGCTACCTACAGAACTTCTGGGTAGATCTAAATATATGCTTAAATAAAATGTATTTTACAAGTATGTTAACAAGTGAATTTGGTTGAATAGCACAATGCCAACACCTCACATTGTGGGATGACCACCATTAATGTCCTAATTCACAGAGCCATGCAGATGGCACTTAGCCTTTCTTGGTGACATTTAAATATCAGGCACGGGAAGCAACATTTTTGGTGGACCTGCTACCCAGGGACAGAAAAGGCAGCAGCAGAACAGGGTCTGCGATATAATCTTGGCCCCACCAGACCACAGCGTTTCCATTACTCAGCACGATGCTTAAGAAGGGGGAGGGTTGCTTCATGTGACACTCAGGTGCATACCTCATATGTCTCTTATGAGTTCCATGTGCTCTTGGGCCAACTATTTTGGGTCTCAGTTTTTCGTCTGTAAAATGGGCATAATAATAGTAGCTTACTCGTAGGATTGTTGCAGATTGCATGAAATAGGTCTATGTGATGCTTAGACAATGTGTGGCACACAGCATTAGATAACTACTGGATATGGTCACAAGTATCAAAATATTCCATCAAGTACCTAGGGAAGGTGCTTGAGGTAGGTGCTTTATGTACAGTTTGAATTCTCTGACTTTGGAGATTTACTTTTCCTACAAGGGAGTAGTGTACAGGATTGAACCAGAGCCTTCCACTATACTGCATCCCCAACCCTTTCATTTATTTTGGTTTCTTTTTTCAAATTTTGAGTCAGGTTCTCACTAAATATCTAATTCTGAATCCTTCTGACTCAATCTCCCAGAGCAACTACACAGGATTGCAAGTGTGCCTTGGGCAGTACTAAAGTCAGGTGCCACACTCTCCATTTGCTGAAAGAGGACACTGAAGGTCCAAGAGGCTGCACGTTCGCCAAGGGCTCCAGAGCCAGAGATGGCAACACCTGGCTTTGGATCTGCAGCCAGTGCTGGACAAACTAAGATTTCCCTGTCTTCTGGCCTTTAGAATAGCTCAGGGAGCACAGGAGCTTGGAAGCCAACCTGCAGCAGGCACCCGCAGAGGAGGGCAGGAATGGTGTCTCCCAAGCCCAGCTCAGCTCTACCACCTCCCACAGGGCCCAGAGGTACGCTGAGCTGCCAGAGGCCGCCTCAGCTCCACTCCACACCCCACCCCTTTCTTCAGGTGCCACCTCCTCACTCTGCTCCACCCCCGAAGGCCACTGTGCCCCCAGGAGCCCAACCAGCCTGGGTGGTGGTCAGCCACAAGGCGACACACAGGCACAGCCACTATTGATCCAGGATCTTAAATCATCCCCCGGATTTTATGAAAGCATTTATGTTTATCATTAAATAACCTTCAGAGGGTCGATGAACTTACTTTCTTTTTTTGAAGAATTTTTAGATGTGTAATATAATAATACTCTAATGATACCCAGAGTTTGTCTCTGGGCGAGCACATTTAATCCTGGAAGAAAGGCTGGGAGAGTAGGGAGACAGAGGACACTGGCCTCAAAGAAAGGGAGATGTGGGGTGCAGACCAGAGACTCATCTCTCCCCACATTGGAGGTGGAGCACTAGGATCAAGGCTCAGGGTGGGGGTAGGGGTGTTAAATGCAGCCAAGCAAATTATGATTTAGGTTAATAGCTTCAGAAAAATGACTAGTGCAGGAGAGCTATGTATTATTACTTAAAGTTAGGGTTGTTGTTTTTCAAGTTTTTCATGAATCCATTTCTAAATATTAAGTGGGTTTTCAGAAATGGGAAAATGGAGAGAGGCCTAAAATCAACACATGTGGTCCCACCTGGGCCCACGTTTAACACCAGGCCTGCCTTCCTTGGGCTTGTGGGCTACCCACAATTATCTCATGTTCCTATATGACAGGCTCTAAGGATATAAACCTTTTGGGGGGACCAGCAGACCCCTCAGCTCAACAGCTCAATGCAGCATGACAGAGACCACTCCGAGCCCCGACCCAGCCGGCTCCCAGCTCTGGCTACACCCTTGCCCACTCCTCCCCCATCACCTGCCATGGCTCTCACTTCTCCCCACAGCCTCTCACACCTGTGGTCTGACTTCCCAGCATTCGTCTCTCCCTGCCCAAGGCACGCCGCCATTCCTACTAGAAATTCCTCCCCTTCCACTACTAGATCTTCCAGAACACCTGCCGTTCCTCCTGGAAGCCCATGGGGCCTGACCCACTGGAGGCAGCACAGAGGTAGGTGCTTCTATGGGTGTGTCCTGCTGGGTAGCCCTCAGGGACAACAGTGTGTGATCCAGGCCGAGTGCCTCTGCCTTCCCTCTGGGAGGTAGAAACCTGTGCTGGGTTCGGAAGGAAGCATTTATTCCTCTTAAGTAGCTGCCTCCCTTGAGGGGTGATCTGCGCTGCCCAGCTCAAGTTCTCTCCTTAGAGTCAGAACACTTTGGGTGGGGGGTGGGAGGATGGACCCTGAGGAGGCTGCCCTGCACTTGCCCTTGTCTCAGCTTCTGATTTCCTGGGGAGCACACAGCCCTACCTCACTCCCTTCCAGCTGCTGCTTCTGTTCTTGAACTTGGCCTTTTTCCTCCCTACAAACCACGCCTCAAGACAGGAGACCTTCTCGGGACCTCTCCCTGCAATCCGCCCCTCCTTGGCTGTGCTTTCTATACGAAATACCCACGTTGTCTTGCGCCTTTCCTCCCCATGGAAATCTGTGTCCTCGCCGTCCCCATGACCGCACTCTTAGCCGCAACACTCTTCTTGCCCCTCCATGCTCACAGAAAAGCTCGAGGATGTGGCCACATCCGCTGAGGCTCACGGTTTCCGGTCGCCAACCACCGCGAATCACAGCTGTGCCAGCCGCGCCTGCTCCATTCTCTCCTCAATCTTTCCACTTCCTGGCAGCTCGGGGATGGCATCACCCACCCGAAGCCCACAGGCTGCCCCAGATGGCGGCCACATGGGAGGACTGCGGGTCCCACTGCTTTCGAGACCTCCACGCATCCACCCTCCTCAGAGGTTACAAGCTGGAGAGGCCTGCACAGATTTTTTTTTGTTTGTTTGTTTGCCCCAATACTATTTTTAAGAAATTGGAATGCATTGCCAAATGTTTCAAAATAAAAAGATTTCACATTTTAAAAAAGAGGAATTTCCAGTTTCTCTGGAAAAGTCAGAAGGTCTGGCAAGATCTTCCTGGACGCAGACTGCGGAGCTGGGTCCCTCGGCAGGCAGGACCCACAGGCCTGGCACCGGCTTCCTAGAACTCACTGGCTGGTGCCATGTTGCCCTCCGGCTGGCCGCACCCCTGGGCGCCCTAGCCAAGCTCCGGGTGGGCATCTGGACTTCTCAGCCTCAGTGCGTTTCTTGGCTCCCACGGTGTATCACCTTCCTTGGGGTGCAGGAGGCAGTGGGCTTGGGGTGGGGTTGTATTCAGCAGCCCGGTCTGCATTCCTGTACACACCCAGTGAAATAAACAAGTGGGTGGTCTCCGCTGGTTCAGTGGTTTTCTGTTTTCCATTGTGTCGCTTAAAATGAACACATCAGCCCTTAATTGCAGTCTCTGTTTTATGGTCCAATTTAAATATGGGAGGGGGGCCAGAACTGAAACTTGGCCTGAGTAGAGGGTGCGCTGAGCTCTGTCTCAGTAGAGAAGACACCTGGACGTAGGAACACAGCACACAGCACTCTCAGTTAAATAAATACCCCACCCTCCCAAAGCTGGGGTCCTAGGCTGTCTGTGGTGCTTCGCTGCCTAGGGCGGCTTTCACCAGCACTTTCCTGCCTTTCCTTGGGGCTGGGGGTTCCTATGGGCAGCAGAGCCACTCACCAAGAGCAGCCCGGCGGGAGCAGTCACCTCCCATCACAGGTCAGCGCTGTATTAATGTGAGTTTATGTGTGTGAAAGAGCCGCACGTCCTTCTTTCCATAAAGGAATCAGACACTGCCATCCATACCCACGGTATATATCCCTATGAACGGGCACGGTGGATTTATTTAAAATAGCTACTTTTTTATCATGCCCAATTCAACAAATTGGTACCGCGAACAATAGAAAATTGCCAAGTAAAAAGGAAAGATGGAAACATAAACTTTCCAACCTTCCACCGTCACTGGCTGCCGCTAATGTTGTCACATGCCAAAAATAAATAAATAAATAAAGCTTAGAAGAGAGCCTTTTCTTCCCCCCACGAAGTCACAAAGGAAATACTACTCCTTTCTTCTCTTTTTTCCCCCCTATAAAAGGCTCTCTCTAAAAAATCAAAGGTGTCAGACTTTGCTTTCTTTTGCTGGCAAGATCCGGGATCTGGCTGAGGAATGACAGATGTCGGCACCCAGCTGCAATGAAGCATGCTAAAGTTTCCGTCTAATCCACTTATTTCTCTGTAGTCACGTAAACCAAAACAAATGGGCAGGGCTTTACATTAGGAGAAGGGGAAAAAAAACCCACAGCAGCGGACTTTGTTGCATAACGCAGAATCCTCGCCATCTTGGTATCATTTTCCCTTGCACAGAGGAAGGGAAGGAAACCTTTGGGAGAGGCCTAGTCCTCCTACGCACGGCTCCCAGAAGGTCAGCTCCTGTATCCCTCGGCTCTGTGCAAGATAAGGCTTCTCAAGGGATAGGGAAATTTGGACAAGATGCGGGGATTGAGAAGCACGCAAAGGCCCAAGAGCAAGTGTTCACGTGCAGACTCACACCCCTCTACACACACACACACACGCACACACGCACACACTCCTGGGTTTGGTAGCTGCTAAACTAAGTTGATCAGTTTAATCACCAGCACCATCGTTTTCAACTACTTGAATAAATCCAGAGGAATTATAAACGGAGCCCGTGTGTAATTAAAGTGTGGGTTGTTAGACTCTTCATTTAATAAAACACTTGAAAAGAAAAGCCCTCGTAGGGTTAGCGTTGCCGCTGGGAGCCAGGGCAAGCGCACGCAGAGGGCTCGCGGAGGCAGCCTTGCCCCTTTCCAGCATGTAGGGCGGTCACCTCCTGAACCCAATCCCCTTTAAATCTTGTAAGGAGAGAGCGAGGATCAGGAGTCTTGGGACTCTGTCACCGCCTGGAGCTCCGACAGCTGCGAAGCGTTCTTGCAGCGTGCAAGTCGCAAGGAGAGATGTGAGGGATTTTGCCCATGGCAGAATGGCGTTCCGTTTCTGGCCCTTCAGGCAAAAACAGTAAAGGCAAAGAGGAAAATTTGAGATTTCCCCCCTTAAACTTCCCACAACAACCTCAGCAAACCACATGACGCGCCTTCTACAATCTCCCTGGTGTGTTCGCTGCTACTTTGGCAGGGAATCAGAATTACTGTTATATAAATTCCATCTGATGCCAGCGCGACCATCTGCGAGTAAAACTGCCTCACCTACGTCTGCCTACAAAGCCACTCTCCCAGAGACAAGGGAGAAGGGGGAAAAAAATTTGATTAATTTGCAGAATGCTTGTGATTTGCTCATATATTATTATAACTGCTCCTCAGCACATGACAAATTCCCAGCCCTCGGTGCGGGCACCCGTTTGGTTTCAGCAGTTCCTTGCGTCGACACCTGACAGACTGCAGGGCCTCTAATGACTTTCAGATGCTTACAAACAGTAATTCTATCTTCAGAATAAAAAAGAAAAATCTGTAGGAAGAAAAGAGGAGCGAGTTCGTCTATTTCATTTCCTTCCTGTATATCAACATGATTTAACGCGAAGGGCGGTTGCAGTTCCAGCAGGGGCCGCCCAGGCCTGGCCACCACCACCTGCGGAGACAAAGACCCCCAGTCTTTGGGGCGGAGGCCACACTCGGGGTGATGCCAGGGAGCGCCAGCCAGGGCGCCTGCCGCTGCGGGGTGCCTCTGTCCCTCCCTCTGATTCCAGAATCCCTTCCGTTTGTCCACTTTTAATACCCTAATAACCTCTCACGTTCCTGGCAAACACATCTGCCGCCTAACTGCGGTTGGATTTCTGGCTTCCCCCTTTTTTTCTCTGCTTTTAAAACTCTGATTATGCCTTCCGAAGCCCTGCCTCTGTGCTTGATTGCCTGTTTTAGATTAGAGATTTTAGCAAGGAGACAAAGACTTCAGAATGCACATCAGTCCCGCATATGAGGACCCACAGAAGGAAAAGCGATAAAATGCAATGCGCCATCTGTCCACAAACAATAACCTGTGTGTTTGGAGGCTCACAAATTATTTAGCACACAACCTTCCCAAATTACACAGCCTTGAAACAGAGCAGAGCCCAGGAATGAGACCCTCTTTGATGTCCTTTGGTATTTCCCACCACCACTCCCCCTTGCCCCTGCCCCCCAAATTGATTGCTCACAGTTGAGGAATGTCTCGGTGACAAGTAGATTTTTATTATCTGGATCTTCCTATTCCATTTGCCTGGGATCAAGCAGGCCCAGGCTACGCCCCTGGCCACAGACCTTTGGGAACAACTGGCCCAGATGCAGAGTTTGTCTCCTTTTCTATAGGTGCCTGGGGGGGCACAAAGACCCCACGCCCAAAACAGAAATATCCTGCTAAAGTCTGCCAGCTCCCTCCCACAGTTTGCTTGCTTTACAGGGATACTGGAGACTTTGTCCAGGGCAGAATCTACGTGCACATGGAGGAGTCCCACCCCACCGCTATTCCTTTCTCCAAAAACATATTCTAATACCTTTCCTAGCTCTGACAGCTGTGACCTGTGGGCCATAAACTGCTCATAATAGTTAGCCAATGTCCTCAGTCAAGCTACAAAACTCCTTCTAAATTGATTTACTAAAATGGAAGGGAAGTACAAACAAACATTGCCACAAGGGGAGAAAAATCACTTATTTGTCGTGGGTGCATGTATTAACACATACTTCTCCTTATCCTTTAAGAATGAGACAGGTGATTGGTTGATAAAGTGCCAAGGTCTCAACCTAGCATCACATTTATTCCTCACATGGCTTACAAAGTGGATGCCCTTATTATGATCTTCCCATTTCCAAGACAAGCAAACTGAGGCACAAAGGTAGCAATATACCTGAAAGAAGCCCAAAGTGCAACAGATCTGGAACCAGGCCTTCTAGTTCCCGGCAGCCCCTCTGAACCCTCGAAGCATCTCCAAGACCCTGTTTTAAGGTTGATATCTAAGGCAGCAGTTGTCGAACAATCCAATGGAAAACTTTGTATGATTATTAATAAGCAACCAAAGAAACATGGACTTTGCAAATGGAAGCTTTCTATCCCTTAGTCTCAGAGAGAGAGAGAGAGAGAGAGAGAGAGAGAGAGAGACTAGACCTGAATGTGAACTAAACAAAGCTTCATTATCAAATTCATCAAGAGAGCTGAATCATCTGAACCAGGTAGGTCCCTTTCTGGTGGCTTTCTCCCTGGACCCCTCCTGTAGGCCCCACCTCCCCGTTTCCTCCATGGGGTCTGCTGTACTGCAGGAAGGTTCTTTTCTCCCGTAGGAAAGCAGCCCAATCTTCATGGCATCTGCTCCCAATCACTGGCTGACATACCTGTGCACCCAGTAGGTGGCAGGTAAAGAAATTCACATCACTGGGCAAGCAGAAGGTCCCTAGGTCACCCAGGCCAGTGATCCAAATGTAAGCCTGCTGCTCGACTCCTCTGACCTGAAGTTGATTAAGCTGGCCTTTACACACACACACACACACACACACACACACACACACACACACACACACTTTGGTTAAAATCCAGGTAGGTGGAGAGAGAAGAGGAGCCTGACATTCAAACAACCAGATGTTTATTTTATTTTTTAGAATACACAGTACCAAATGACAAGCCGTGCTGAAATTTCTGCTTTCTGGGCTCAAGCAACAAAACCTAATTCTGTGTTTACAGCCCTGAGTAAGCAGCATGAATTCCTGTCTGCTTCTTTCTCTTTCTACCATCACTACTATTACTGTCTGTTCTTATGCATGCATCGAGCTCTATGTTGTTTCCTGTGAGCTTTTATGCACATGTTCCATGGGACACAGTGACAAACGGACAGAGCCCCTAGCTGCCAGTGGTCTTGGTCTCTGCTGGTCATTTAAAACACACAAGGGCTCCTAGGCACCTTCTGAAGAGCTGGGTTCTCCCTGCTTGAGAAAAATCTCCTAATTTTTATTTCCCTTCTAATAACTTCATTGCCACAATAACCACCACCAATCAGAAATCTTATCCAAGCTCCTTCCTCTCCAAAAATAATTTGGAAAACTGGAAAGACAAAGAAGTGAGGCTCTAAAAGGAAACACGCAGACATTTTTAAAATCTGGAATTTTGTATGCAGATAGTCGTGTCCTTGACTCTTCCAAGTGATAGAAGAAGAACCAGCAGCCTTCACCTAAATCCTGAAGTTGCTCCTGACGCAAACAATGTCACGTACTAAGCAGAGCACCTTGACCCAGGCTCTGGGAGCTGACAGGTCTGACTGACACCAGCACTCTGCTGTATGGCCCTGAGCAGGTTCTTCCGGGTCTCCAAAACCTCAGTTTCCCCACCTGTCAAATGTGGGAATGCAAGTGCTTTGGCAGAGAAAGTGACCAAACCCAATGACATACATGTGGGGAGGGTGACACAGAGCCTGTTGCAGAGTGTGGCCATCCTCAACGGCTAAGACCACCAGCTTTAGCTGATGACATTCGGCAGGGACATGGCCCCTGCAGGGTTTGACCACCAACTCTCCAACTGATCGTCCTGGGGACAGCACAGGGCAAGGAGTCGCGGGCTCCTTATGCAGCCCAAGTACTGATCATAGCCTTAACCAGGCTTTCCTGGATAAGAGCCAGACCTGCCACCAGCTCTGGAAACGCTTCTGCTGCCTCTCAGGTACATACTTAGCTTAAATGAAAGAGTGAAGTCCATCAGTATAGAGTGGGGGTTTCGGAGGCTGTAGTAAGAAAATTAAAGCAACCAAGTGAGAGCATTTTATGTATGCAGGATAACTGCCTTTTGATATAGCTTTTTACTACACATTTGGTATTATGGATCCATAACAGATAAGTGTGTATCGTGGAATATATAAAAGTGCCAGCAATTGTCAATATGCATTCACATGCTGTATTAAGAATCTTCTATAAAAGACTCTCAAAATATGATGGATGCACGCAACTGAGTGATGCTGCTGATGAAAATTTGGGGAAAGTGCATCTTAAGCCCTAAGGAGGTTTATTAGACACAGCAGCCCAAACTCAGCTGACATTTAAAAAAGTCCCCTGGTACCCAGAACAAAGAGTCCTCAAGCAAGCACTTTCAAAGCAAGGATTTAAAAACACACATAAAAATCGAATGTATAAATTCCAGAATCTGGATTCGGGTGGTAGGAGGGAGAGATCTTGGCACAAGAGTTACGAACCCAGAATAAACATGGAAGGTGATACTCCAGGTGCTTGCTGAGCTCCTGTGCATCCGGAAGCAGAGAGTTTGGAGTGGACAGAAGCGAGGTGGACTCAGCCCTCTGATCCACTGGCTGAGCTTCTACCCCTCAGAATGAATGTGAAACTAAGACATGGTTTCTCTGTAGCCTCCTGTTTTCCTGGCAGCCATAAACACATTGTTACGCTCTCAAAAAATAAATAAATAAATAAATAAATAAAGTAAAACATTACCAGCTTCCTATACCCATAATAAACTCAATCTTATACCTCTAGTATATTAACTGAAATAGCATGTCCCCAGAAAGTATATAATTGTCACCGGCTACAAGAATCATGCAACTGAAAATAAAGAAAACAAAATCCCGAGGTCAGAATAAAATATTAGGTATATCATACAAAAATAGATAGAAACATTTGTTCATGCTTTCTGTAGAATGTGGCTTGAACACGTGCCGCAGGGTACATGCCGCAATTTTTAACCTGCTGGGCCTTTTGTAATAGTTCCATAGGTCTGAGAAACCTGCCTGTTTCCCCGAGATACAGACATTATACACATCAACAGTAAATAGACCTTTTTTTAATTGAGTGGATAGGTTGAAAGTGAACGTGCCCTTGAATTTACACAGAAAGATAGACACTAGTTATTTATAATAAGAGATTTATCGATTCTCGGCCTTTGGGCTCAAGAAGTATAGAAGGGATTTAGCCACCGACGTCCCCTTTGTATAGAAAAGACTTTATCAGCAGACCATATTTAAGTAAATACTGCCAAATAAGATAAATTCTGCAGCAAAAGACAAATGTCTCTGGTGTCACAGGCGGGCGGCACGAGGCTCCTTTGATGCCATGTTCTTCTACTCACAGAGATGAGGACCCGGCGTAGCCAGAGCCCAAATCCATCAAAGTTCCGACTTGACTGGCTGCTTGCAAGCTGAATGTGGGCATGTGGCAATGTGCAATTTATTTAATTTTAATGAAATTTCATTTCCTATCCTGCTTTGCAAGTCAGCAAGATGGCTAGATTTGCCAAAGCAGGAGATGCAGAGTGAAGAGGGCCAAGAAGTTCCCATGTCCCGGCATGAATTAGCAGCCCCGGGCTGCTCGGTCCACGCTCCAGCCCTGAGAGCACAACTCTGTGGGTGGAGCCTCTCCAGCCTGCGGCTTCCCAGCCTTGCTATCTCCTCGTGAAGGGCCTATTTGTCTGCTTTAAGTGAAATCACTCAATTCTCAAAAGTCAGTGGAGGGCTCTGGAAGGGGGAGGGTTTGGATAGGCTACTCCAAATAAGTTCCATTAATCAAAAGACACAGTGTAATGTAACTAATATTTTACAATTAGGGGAGACAAGATGGAACTAAAAGCCATCTATCTCTCTTATACCACATGATCATCGATTCATAATCGGAGACTGAGAGTTGCACAAAGATGCATTTAGCGGGTGGGGGGAGCAGGGGGAGGGCCGGCCTGAGCCGAGATAATGAACGCGATGAGAGAGCGCGACGCTGAAGGCTGAGGAGAGATGACAGAGGAGCTCGATGCTGACGGATGACACGGAGACACGCGCAGATACCTGACAGCCCGCGGGAGCCGCCGCGCTCCTTCCGCAGCATTATGATCCTCAATTATCTCGGTAAGGGACTAGGAAGGGGAGAGCCAGAGGCGGGCTGAGCTGGCCGTCACTCTGCACCGCGGTGCCACGCTGCCAGGGGAGGCCGCCCTGCCCTGTGCGCTGCGACCAGCACTCCGTGGGGCTGCAGTTTTCATTGTCAGCGCTCCCGAGCACACAGGGGGACAAACGGGGATGCCCTGCACTCCAGCTTTTCTGAAATACAATACCTGAGTCTTCAAAGCGTTCATTTTTTCTCTTTCACTGCCACCTTCAGGGAACAAAAAGACTTGGCCCTTTCCAAAGAAAATGGGAAAAAAAGAAAAGTGGAGAGGGGGGTTTCCTGGGACTTGGGAGTCTCTGCTGCCGCAGAAAGAGCGGGCCTGAGAACTCTCACACTCCCGAAGTGATCTTCGAAGAGCTCCACAAATGAGTCACGCGAGGGGGGAAATGAGCCGTCAGGAGGCAGCGCTGAAGCTGAGAAATCGAAATCGTGAGAGCGAAGCAGGAGGGAAGTTTTGCAGGCCCCTCGGTGGACGCTGGGAGTTAGGAATCTTGAAGAAACTTTCTCCCGCCTGCACCCCATCTCCAGCTTGGCCACAAGCTCCGGGCTCCCATTTCCACACCCTTCCTGCCCGGGTGGCTGTGTGAAGTCACAGATGGCCCCATACAAGTGCTCATGTAGTGTCTTCCCAACAAAGAGAAACAAATGATGCTCCTTGAGGCATTTGGGTCTCAGCAAAATAGTAGGACGGGGGTGGGGGGGCAAGTGGCAGGGCTGACAGCTCCCAAGCCCTGGATGGAGGTCAGGTGGCCTTGGAGGAACCATGTCCCTGTTCTCCTGGCCACATGTGCACAGGCCTGTTTCTTTAATGCACAGTACTATAGAGTGACAGATTATGTAATATGTCCAAACCCCACATTGAAGCCAGAGGTCCAGAGAAACCAGGATTTCTATGGTATTTAGTTTTTAAATCATAACCCAGCTTCCAGGCATGCTGTTTCCAAGAAGCTGCCCTGAATGCTCCCCCTCCCATCCGCCCACCTCTTCCTTGCCGCCTTGGCCGGGAGGGTCTCTCAGTGCCCACTCTCAAGGAGGAGTCAAACTGGGTGGAGATCCTACTGTTTGACTTCCCTGCAAAGCAGAGGGACCCCTTGTGTGCACGACCCTGAGCTCCTGCGCACGTGCACACGCCAAGCAAATAGATCTCTCCTCAGGGTAAGCGCCCCCAGGTGCTGCAGCTTCCTTCCTCAGCCTGCCTAGCCTGGTTCAGCTAGGCTACAGGGAGGCCACTTCACTGCAGGCACCTTCCAAAGAACCCCTTTCTTCTCTGCCATGTCACTCTCCTGGGGAAGGTGGGCAGGGTGTGGGACACAGATACGGTCCCGCCCTCCTATGCCAGAAGCCAGAGGACCCAGAGTCACAGGAGGAGCACACTCAGATCCCTTTGCTGCTTGGCCCAATTCTTCTAAGAACTTAGTAAAGACCTCCGAACTTCCTCAGACATCTCCAAGCACAGGAGAGCTCTGGAATCCAAAGAAGGTGCTGAGTCCAGTCTAGTAGGGTAAACAGAAGCAAAGGTGCCAAATAAAATCAATTTTCCTGGCCCAAGTAGCTATCATCGCAACCCTCCCCCTGTTCTCACTTAAACCTCTGGCTCCAGGGGGCTAAGTCTGAGTGTCTCAGGCATCAATAGGGTGCAGCCGTGGCTGCCCAGTGCTGGTCCCTCAGTGGGTCAGGTCCCAGCTGCCGCTCTCCAGCATCAGTCAGACCCATGAAGTCATTCTGTGAAGGCTTCGCCTGAACCAAAGATTTCCTAGCTCAGATGCAGACCCTTTCATGAGAAAGGACAGAACCAAGCCAGGGCTGGATAAAATAAAGCAGGAAAGCAAGCCAGAGCCAAGTCTGAAAAAAACCAAGTTCCAGGAATAGAGTCCATCCCTGCATGTGGTTTTAACTTCTCCATTGCCACAACGTTGCCCTTAAGCACAAGTGAAACGGAAACTAAGAATTTTTAGGTAGGGCGAATACATTTACCGAAACCTCTACCGTGAACCCGTGGAAATCCAGTTTTATCCCATTCGGAAGCGGTCTGTGTGTCAAGATGTTTGTGTACGTGGGCATCACTGGAGGGGCATGACGGGCATGTGGTGCTTTTATTTGTGGCTTGACCAAATGCAGGAGAAGATGTATAATGTTCCAAGAGGAATTTCTAAACTGCAATATTCTTAGAAACACACACACACACACACACACACACACACTGCTATAAGCTCGTCTTAATGTAGTAAACAAAAGCAATGTGGAAAGCATGCATTTTTAACTTGAATGAGGTGTACATAAAGGTATAAATCCCACCATGCTGGTCTAAGTCACTGAGCTATGTAGAGGGACAAGAAAGGTGGGTTAAGCATGCACAAGTTACAGGTCCTTGTGTTTTTGTGCTTTTTTTTTTTACATCTTTCATTACTGGGTATGGAACTCAGGACCTTTTTCACTGAGCTATATTCCCTGGCCTGCTTCTTTCTCTGTCTCTGTCTCTGTCTCTGTCTCTGTCTCTGTCTCTGTCTCTCTCTCTCTCTCTCTCTGTGTGTGTGTGTGTGTGTGTGTGTGTGTGTGTGTGTGTGTCTTCCCCACCTTTTTCAGACAGGTTCTCACTAAATCCCTAAGTTGCCCAGGTTGGGTTTGAGTATGCAACCTTCCTGCCTCAGTCTCCAGGTCTCCAGGGTGCTAAGACGACAGATTCCTTGTGATTAAGAGTTATAAACTGACACAAAATAGATGGACTAGGTGATAGCTCAGTGGAATGTGGAATGTTTCCAGAGGTTCTGAAAAACCCAGGCAGGGGCAATATTGAATCCTGACGCCATGCTCTTGGGTTCCTGCATCAGAAAGTCAATGTCTTTGAAACTATATTCAGTTAGCAATTCCACTCGAATTTGCAGGGACATCCGGGTTTCAAATACCGCTAAGCTTTGACAGTGTGGAGGGCAGGTGGGAGACATCACAAGAGAAAAAGCAGAGACCTCTCAGCTGGCCCTCTCAGTTTCAGATGAGGTGGGCTGGAAGCTACTAAAATTAAATAGAAGAGGTTTTCCAAAGGCAAACAGAACATTTACACAATCATAAAATCATCTCTAACAGTGTAATACTCCTTGAACTCCAAACAAATTATTTGGAAGGATATTAAATGTGGAAGGTCTTTCAAATTCCTTTATTAGAATCGAGATTACATAGAACTCATGGCCAAATCCACACAATTTTACCCAATTCTTTTCCATCCTTTCATATCATTTGATATTAGGCAGAAACTATTGTTCAAATGCAAAAATTCATTATCCTCTTCTCTAGCCAAACCAGGCTGAGAAAATTCTGAGAGCTGGATTTCAACCATATTGCAGCCATAAAGGTGGTCTTTAGTGCCACCTAGAGGACATATGATGGCATGGCACGTGAGTCACTTGGAGGAAAATTAAATACAGCTGAATAATTGAATGAGAGGGCAAGTTGAATCAGGGGTCACCATCTGTTTGACTAGAATTGTTGGCACATTTCAGCTAAGCCTCGCGCGCCTCGTAAACATGCTTACAGTTATCATAGCTCGCATTGCCCTAAAATAAAAGAAAATTGGTCCTAAAATAAGCCTGAACTAATTAAACATATACCATCTTGTCGTCATGGAGACCAGAGTGAAGGTCACCAATTTCTTACGGCGTTCGAGAGGGTGTTGGTGCCAAAAAGAGACAGGTGATCCTCTTGACTCTTGGGGAGAGGGCATCTCAGCCCCTCTACTCAAGGACTGAAAGTAGGGAGGGGGAGATAAAGGATTACCGCTAACTCCCCGCCCTGCTCTTTCCCTGGGACCCAGGGGAGGCAGAGAGCGAGAGACACTGTCTCTGTAGTCCAGCAAGCAGAATCAGGAGAGATGCGGAGGTACCCTTGCCCGCCTTACTTAAGGCTCCACCCAGCTGGCATGTCTGCCCTGGAGGTGGGGTGGGGGTGGGGAAAGGCATCTTTCCAAAACCCTGGGTATCATCAGAATCGAATCACTCTGCCAGCTTCATCCAAGAGCTGGTCCTCTACCAGACTCTCCACGCGGCTGGCTGTGTGCGCACATGCGCAGCTGGGTGTGTGTACGCGCGCGCGCGCGTGGCTGGGTGTGCGTGGTTTGTTACACCGTACTCTGCACATGAACAGCCAGCACCATTCCTGTCTAGGGAGAGAGACCAACTAAAATTACACACCTCGTAAGATCTTCCCAATGGGCCCCCTCCCCACGCATGCGCTTTGCGTTGGCTTAGGGTCCTCAGCACACTGTGGGCTCCTCCTGGGCACAAGCGAAGCGCACACCCCAAACTAGGGCACTTAAGTGTCTCGGACAGGATTTAAGGTCCTTCTTTGGCAGCACCAGAAGAGAAGAGAGAAGGGTCTGGAGGTGCAAAGACGTGGCTGTCCTCCCAGGGGCCTTCCAGGCTCCCCAGCAGCCTCCCTGCTGCCTGACGAAGGCCCCTTTCCTCTTCCCTCCCACCCTGTTTGGCTGGGTCTGAGCTGCCTCTTTTCTCATCCCTTTTGCACTGTCGATTATGCACAAATCACTTATGGAAGCCACAGTGGAGTGACCCCAACTCCAGCAAAGCCTCCTTTGGGACACAATTAACGTCTGTTGTCGCCCACATTGGCTGGGCTGACACCGTGCGGATTCCAGAGGTGCTTTTCTCTTTCAGACAGCAGAAAGGCCTCAGAGGGGAGGGAGTGAGGGTTCCCAGAGCCCAGAGGCTGGAAATGGACTGTAAGGATGTGAACACCTCTGCTCCTGAATAATTAGGGCCCATCACAGAGGCCGGTTTGCACCCAGCCCTGGATTCTACAGCAGGCTGGCTTCCTAGACTCCGCGTCATGACAATAGGAGAAAAAAGAATCAAAGAAATAATTCAAGGGCTCAGAGATGCTCCGTTTCCGGTGCTGGCTCCACCATGGAGCGCACACACTGCCTGTCCTCTCACCTTGAGGTTTTCCAGAGCACACTGCCAGGACCTGCGCGTAGGTCAGCCTAAAGCCTGACTAATCAAGGTTCTTCCGAGTTCCATCGCCCCAGAGCAAACGAATAGGGATCCTCCCATGCACTCCTCCTCCAGGTGTCTTCTGAGTATAGAGGAACGGGGTACACCGTCCAAGTGAGGGACAGCTAAGTCCCTGGAGGGTACCTTCCTTGCGTGTGATGAGCCAGCTCCAGGTCATTTCCCCACTCAGCCAACCTCCTTTCCCACACCATCTGTCCAGACCTCTGCTGTCAGTGCTGCTTCAACCCACCTTTCCCTGGCCTGGGTCATTCTGGACTGCACTGTGCGCACAGGAGCCGTGGGTAATAAAAGCCCACAAAACCCAGGGGTGAGCAACACGCCCACCTGTGTGCCAACCCAGGAACCACAGCTCCTGGCTCAGAATGAAGACACCGGGCATCCAGAGGCCTGGCTTCTCTACAGGGACAGCAAGGGGGCAGCTGCAACTGACCACTACCTCTCAGCAAGAGGGCCAGTGGTTGCAAATCACATTTCCTAGAGAAGCTAGAAACACAGATCTTTATGTGAGATCCCTTGAGTTCTAAATGTAAACTACCAATTCTGGGCTCTCTGAGGCTCTGCGAGGACCTCACAGCCAATCAAGTCTGCTGTGTGGGGAGCCAAGGCACACCTGCCTTTGATCTTCCTGTTCCTGAGACAGGCTGCCGCCCTTCCCTGCTGTCCCACAGGTGCAGGTAGGGGGCGCTCTCGAGCTGTCCTGGAGGCATAGACCTGAGGAGAGACAGGACAGAGGCACAGAGCACTGAACACCACACACACACACACACACACACACACGCACGCACACACACACACACACGCATGCACGCACGCAGCACACGCACACACTCTTAGGCCACCTTGGGGGCTCTGCTTCTGGTATCTGCGGCTGGAGTTGAACACTTCTCAGGTCCCTGAGACACCTCTTCCTTTCCACTTGTTTCTCTGCTGACTCCCTGTCCCCTTCCTTGGCTGCCCCAGGCCTCGCCTCAGTAAACTAGCCGTGGGCCCTGAAATTGCTTTCTGCACAGAGATTATTGTGGAGCAGTGGTTAAGGGGAAGGAGCTATTGATAATCCACCTCACGGATGGATTAACTTTCAAGAAGAAAAAACAGGCTGCACCTGGATACAGGGAGACTTGAGCCCTTATTGAACCGGCCTGCTAGTAGCTGTGTGGCAACCGGAGTTAAGGCTTGAGCGGCCACTGCACCCTCTCTGCTCCACAGAGGGACAAATCACCTATTGCCAGCATCTATGAGGCTGCTCCCACTTCAGCCATTCCGGGTCTCCACAGAGAAGAGGGCTTGTAGGTACAAGTCTAGAATCTGGATTGTCTGCAATAGGCAAGCCCCTTTGTTTCTGCATGAAGAATTACCTGACCCTTTCCTTGAAAGCCGGAAGCAAAAGTGAGCCCTGTCAAGGGGTGGGGTCTGTGTGCAGCTCCTGGAAACCCCACAGGAAGCCCCGGATGTGATTCAACTTCCAATGTCAGGAGAGCTGGCCTGACTCCTGGGTATCCGGTCTCTCTTCCTTTGCACTACATTTCCTGAAGCCCAGGGCATAAATGAGAACCCCAGGGTGAAAGGGAACAATGGCCCAGATGCTAGGACAGTGGCTTCAGGGGATGGCAGTCAGCCCAGGACCTGCAGTTTGAGCAGTGCTGGCATCCTTACTGTTCAGTGTGCAGGGCTGGCAAAGGACTCAATGCATTGCCTGACCAGGCTGGTGCTGTCCATGTGAAGAGGTAAGGGATAGTGGTGGGGGTGGCAAGGAGGAGGGGGAGACAGCTCAGGCTTAGAGTGCCTCTGCCCTTGGCCAAGTGTCAGGCGGCCTCTGCAGCTGGTGTCCCTGCAGGTTCTAAGCTTACTTGCATCTTCTTGCCAGGGACCCTGAGCACCCATGGGAGGCAAGGGCTGAATTCACCCCAGGTCATCCTGAGTGCCTCCTAGGTATCAGCTGGAACAGGCCCAGCCCACTGGGAGAAGTTATAAAATCACAGGGATGCATGCTGATTGGTCACTGGTTGTGCAGTCCCTGCTGTCAACTCTGTGTCAGATACAAGACAGCACAGTCACATATTCCTGGAGCACTCAAGGGTCGGAGGTCGCTGGGAACCAGGCGGCTGGGGCGCTGCCAGCTCTTTCCGCCCTGGTGATGCCCTACCGAGCCCTCATGGACGGGGTGTGGCTGAGCATGGGCAAGTATGGCTCAGGAGGGCAGGGACCAGCACTCTGCTCTCTCAGGCTGCAATGCTTTCTGTGGGGGCCTCAGGAGATGGGAACATGGGACTCTGCCGAGGGTCCATCACTGTGGCCACTGTGGCCCTGCTCATTGGCCACCCAGCCATTCAGGTCCATGTGCAAAAAGAGAGCAAAGAGAGGACGCGGTGATCCTGATACACCCAGGCTAACCGTGCCGGAGACAGCGTGCAAGGAGAGGTGCTCTGAGACACGCGTGGCGCTGACACACCTGGGAAGCTGAACTCCCTCTGTGTACCAGCCAGCTGCCTGGCTTCCACACGGACCCACAGCGTGCGGCCGCAGGGCCACCCAGACGCTGCCATAGCCTGGCTCGCCAATCCTAAGGAGGCTGCTTCCGGAAACGTCACCGCTTTCTTCCGTTGGCCAAAAGACCCCCAAGTCATTTCCCCCCAACACAAGTCTTGTTCCTTAAAAATTGCTCATGTTTGTTTCAAAAAGAAACTTTGGAGACAACACTTCCATTTAAGTGCTGGTTCAAAGGGTTTCTCAGCAAGAAGTTCCTCAAAAAATATATTAAAAACCATATTAAAATCATTTTCATAAAATGTGTATTGAGGAGAGACAAGTCTAATTCTCAAAG
Organism: Ctenomys sociabilis; assembly: GCA_004027165.1. Lineage (NCBI taxonomy): Eukaryota > Metazoa > Chordata > Mammalia > Rodentia > Ctenomyidae > Ctenomys > Ctenomys sociabilis. The sequence continues at coordinate 70,092 of PVKA01007370.1, forward strand.
GCTCCATTATTGAAACAAAAATTAATATTTGTACTGTTGCTAAATTGGAATAAAATTGCAAAGATACAAACACCACCCTATATCATAATCTATAAACCAGTCAGAAACGTTAAATCAACTGTAAAAATGATTTAAAATCTACATGAATAATTTTATTATGCTGATTTGAAATCATATTTTGCCCTACCTTCATTTATTAACCACATCTGCACCAACAATGGGTTTACAATGCAGTTTTTGGCAAACACAGACAGCTTCTCACACAGCCTGTCCAGGGCTATCCTTCCCTCTCCTGGAGGGCTCGTGACCATTGCCATGCAGCGTCAAGGGAGGACTGGCTGAGTGGAGTGATGTCACTTCCCCCTTCTTCATCCCATAAAGTCCTGAGCTGCACATTCAAGGTTAAAAGAAATCAGGTCCTACAGACTCCACTATGGAGCCCAGGTGAAGGCCTGTGTATGAGGACTTTCTCAAAGCATTTGCAGTTGTTAAGGAGAGATACATAGCCACATGTGTGGGTGTCCCTTACTAGAAAGGACCTGTGCTCCCCAAGAAGCACATGACCCTCCTTATGCATCCCCACAACACAGGGCTCATGGACCTGGGATTTTTTTCTGGTCTCCTCCCACTTCAGCACTGATGACGAGCTAATAGGTTTTCTCAATCATTTCCTCTGATGGATAAAAAAGGAGTTTGGAACTAGGCATGGTGGCACACACTTTCAATATCAGCACTTGAGGAAGCTGAGGCAGGAGGGTCACAAGTTTGAGCCCACCCCGGGCATCTTAGTGATTTAGTGAGACTCTGTCCCAAAATAAAAGGGCCAGGCTTCTTTGCTCTTAGGTCCAGAAGACACAGAAGTCAAAGTGGAGAAGTCGCTGCCTTTGCCTCTGAAAATAGAGCAAAACAAAAGCCTGCAGCACAGAACACTTCTGCTAGAGGCCTGCTTGCTGAGTCTCTATTTCTCCCTCTCCAAGGCTTTCTCTTGATAGCTGCAGGGCAATAAAACCTGCCTTGGGCCATCATCTGGGGACACTGGACTCGCTGGCCCCCAATGCTCGTGTGTGAATGCTAGGGCAGAGCCATGAGTACACAGCAGAACCCGAGAAGCTTCGAAAGACCACAGACCACAGCTTACATCTTCATGGAAAACCCGAATGGCACAGCATCCAGGGGGGTCATCTGGGTCCCTGGAGACAGGCCAAGAACCCCAGGGTCAACAGGCTCTGTGCTATGGCAGGCAGCAGGAATGATAGCCACACAAGATGGGGCTAGAAAGGGAAACTGAGTCCCATGGGACCTGCACTGTTGGCTGTGCCCCTGGGAGAGTCCAGCAAACATCTGGCCCCATCTCTATGGCAGTGGTTGCTAGAGGGGAACAGAGGTCCACTGGGGCACAGTGGCAGGGAGGGCAGTGTGGTCCTGTGTGCTTGTGCTCCCTGACACTTCTGAGCTGGCCTTGCCCTGTCCAAAGGCCAAAGGTGACCTCCTCCAAGGCATGAGTCTGGCATCCATTTCAGCTCTTGGCCACAGAAGCGTACTTGACCCACAGCAGGACAAAACGCAGGGCCCGAAGGCCAGTGTCACAGAACATGGCCTCTGCCCATCAGGGTGAGTAGGCACATCTGGCAAAAGTAGCTTCCTCTTCCCTCAGGTGGGGTCACTCTTAGCACCCTGAGTCCCCCAGAGCCCCAGCTGCCCAGCAATCTTGAAAGCATATATTCTGCCATCTTCCTGCCCCTTCCAATGACTCATCATTCGGAGGCTCAAATAACCCAAGAGTACCCGGATCCTTACCATACCTAGAAGAGCCGAATAAGCGGGCCAGGCAGAGAGATGCGCACTTGTAATCCCAGCACTCTGGGAGGCCACGGAAGGAAGATCGCAAGTGGAAACTACCCTAGGCAACCTAGAGAGTTAGGAAGACCTTGTCTCAAAATAAATTTTAAAAAATAATAAAGGGCTGGATATGTAGCTCAGTGTAAAAGCCCAGGGACAGAGAGAGAGAGAGAGAGAGAGAGAGAGAGAGAGAGAGAGAGAGAGAGAGAGAGAGAGAGAGAGAGACTAAGACAGAGACAGAGACAGAGGAGGGGAGAGAGGGAGAAAGAATCCCACCAGAACCATCTTCCATATGCTTTGGACAGCCTCCCCCTCTATAACCAGCCATTTCTCTGCAGCAGTCAGTGCCCATATGCAGGACTGCAGGACTGTGAGGCTGGAGCAGTACCAGCTCTTCTTGAGCCTAAGAGATGGGGCAATGCCACCTCCTGCACCCTGGGAGGTGCGGCCCTGATGGTGCTCCCAGCCCAGGCCCCTACCCAGCCTCCTCTGCCACTCTCCTCCCCTGCCCCCAATAAATAATTCAGAGCACCTCGCCTCTGAAACACAATATCTGCCTCTTAGAGATGCTGTGTGACCTTTCACATCATTTCCCCCAAAAGTTAATTTCGGTGATGAATGCAATGTACTCAATCCCGTAAATCTGACTGTCTGAAGGATTCAAATTAGGAATTATTGACAGCTGATGGAACCCAAGTGCAGAGATGAAGCAGGTTTTCGCATCTGTCCATCTAAATGTTGGAACGTGTATTGATTAAAATATGACGCACTTCAGAACCCAACATAAATCTAAACTCTATTAGATTAACACGAGCATTCAATTAACATAAAATGACAACGTAGGAGAAAAAGGCTGTATGTCGGTCACTGGCAATATTTTAGCCATAAACGCAGGGAACCTGAGAGCGTGTGTGTGCGTCAGGGCAGGGGCTGTGGGTGTGGGGTTGAGGGGCGCTGTGTGCCCCAGAGGTGGGTAGGCAGGGTTTGTGACACAAGTTCAAGCCCAGAGTGGGCAGCTTAGCAAGTCCCTGCCCCTCCAAAACAATTTGCAAAAGGGGCTGGGGAGATAGCTTGGTGGTCTAAGCACCTGCCTGGCGAGCACAGGGATCAGGGTTCGATTCCCAGAACCACAGGCCTTGCTGGCCCTGCCCCCAGGCAGGCTCAGAAGCCCACTGAGACCCTGAATGTGGCCCAGGCCTGCAGTTCCCCCTGCTGGGAGGCCAAAAGCAGGAGGACACTCTGCCTCTGCGCTGCATAATGAAACCCCGTACCAAACAAATAAATAAATATTTTTTAAAGAAGTGAAAAAGGGGAGTGGGGAGATGGCTCAGTATAATAAGTGCCTGCCTGGCAAGCTCAAGGGCCTGAGTTCAATCCCTGGTTCCACCAAAAAAAAAAAAAAAAAAAAAATTGTAAAAATGTCAGGATGTACATCAGTCTGAAAATCCCCCATTCAATCCCCAGCACTGGGGGCCGGGAAAGAGTCCAGTCCTTAAAACTCTTTTAGCCTCTAGCTTATATGTTCACCAACGTGCATAGCTATGTAAAATATCACACCACGAAGTCTGGATGCAGCCCGCCCTGGGGCTGAGACTGGAGGCCCAGGCCACCAGCAGAGCTATGCCCAGGAAGTGTCAAGGTGCAGAATCTGCTGGGCTCAGTTTCTCTGTCCAGGGAACCGATCAGATCAAAACTAAACACTGGACTAGGAATTGGGTGAGTCATTTTATTTATTTTTATTTTCATTTTTTTGGCGGAACCAGGAGAGAAGTGCTTATTCCACTGAGCCATCTCCCTCACCCTGAAACAGGGTCTTTTTAAGTTTCTAAATTGCTCAGGCTAGGTTGGTTGATTGGTTTGTTTGTTTGTTTGTTTGTTTGCCTCCCTTTTTGAGACAGGGTCTCTCTCCATGGTTCAGGCTGGCCTTCCGCTCACTTTGCATCCCAGGCACAGCAATCCTCCTGCCTCAGCCTCCAGAATGCAGGGATTACAGGCCTGCACCGCCATGGCCAGGACCACTGAGCGTCTATTTACAGTGAGTGCATGTCTCTGACACAGAGCTTTTGCTACAAGCATGGTGCAGTGTCTCGATGTCGCTGTACCCCTCCCTCCACCCCAACTGCATCACCAGAGAGCCGCCACCTCCATCTAGTCCATAGCCAAGCCTTCAGTGCTTGGACTGCCACACCTGCCCCTTCTCTGGCTCCACCCATTGTCCCGGTCTACCCTCTGCCACCCAGATCCCCTTGGTGAGGGCGCCATTATCTCCTGTAGGCCCTCTGGCTCTCGTGCCCTGCTGAGTCAGTGTCCTGCTCTGTGCTTCCTCACTGGTTCCTGGACACCTCCAGAATTCAGGGTGACCACTTCTTTGGGGAAGCCCCTGCCCTCCTCTCACCCTTGCCTAAGCACCGTCCTGAGGCCGGGCTCCCCCTGAGTTGTAACCACACGTAAAGGAAAAGTTCTGCTTCTAAAGGTGGTGCCCGCGGGACCTGAGGCACGTGCTCACTGAGTGACCAAGACCAGGATAGACGGAGCACGAGGGGCAGGAGGGGCTCCCAGAGAAATCTAGGGTTACACCAGAAGGGCGCGGAGGACTCCATGCCCCCCCAACAAACCAATCTCTTCTGTCCTCACCATAAACAACCCACGGGCCCTTGAGCGCTCATCCATCTCCCTAGGATGGCAGGGTCAAACACCATAGAGCTCAACCCATCCTGGCTGAGGCTCTGTTAGTGCTTCCTTGGGGTGCCAGGGGCGGAGGGGGGCGCTCGCCCCCTGGATTCCCGCGCATGCCTTTTCGCCTTGGACCCCGTGACAGCGCTAAACCCGGGCTATCAGAACAACGTGGCTTTGCCTATTCCGCAGGCAGAGCATTGCAGCCTGAAGAAGCTTCTTGGTTCCCTCCAGGCCCAATGAACACAGCGGGAATCGGCTCTTTGGGGGCCACGTGACCTGGCCCGGCTCCCCCGCCCCCCGCCCAAGGTGTCCCCTACTCCAGCGGGAAGAACAAGCAACCCGCCTGGCCCCACATCATAACCCCAGCACGCACGCAGCAAGTGTTTCATAAATCCATAGGGTCTCGAGGAAGCGATCAACCCGAGCCTCTGCTCCTTTAATTTTTTCCAAGAGTAAAGGCATTTTTGTCCCCTTACATATGTTTCCACACCCGGGTGCTGGCAACATGTGTCGTTCGCATCTCCTGCCCCTCGCAGCCCCTACACACAGGCGTCCTTCTCATAAAAGCCAAACTCGTTTTTTTTTTTAATTTTTTTTATTTTTTTTTCCGTGAGTATCTGGCGCCGTCTAGTGGCCACGTCAGGTTCTAGGCAGAAGGTCGTGGCCCTGGAAGGTGAGGTTCCCGTGGGACCGCTGGGGACACGGAGGTCTTTCTAGGAAAACCACCCGGCGGCTCAGATCCTGCCTTCTTGCTCCAGTCGGGCTGAAGTCACTGAGTCCCAAGGAACCGGACTCCGGACGGACAGCCGCCCGCAGGGGGCAGCCAGGCGGCTGCTCATCCCCTTAGCTGAGCTGGACCTGCCCAGGGCCCTGCAGAGCTCAGAGCTCGACTGGCTAGCCAGATGCCCAGTGTGAGGAACAGGGAGGGAACAGACACGAATGGCCCAGCGAGAGGCCCTCACCACTGCAGCAATGGTTATTTGTGTCTAAAAACGGCCAGATGCTCCACCCAGTCTGTGCTCTGCTCCTGCTCTGGTGGCTTCCCCAGGACTGGGCTCCGGGCTCCTCCACGCAGCCTCCTTGGGGGCAAAGGGCACAGTTGTCTCAGCCCCCTCCCCCGCTGGCCTGGCCCTCCCCACCTCTGGCTCTATCTTCTGGGCATGAGGGATCTTTGTTAACTGAAGGGGAATTCCTCAGGTAGCTCCCACTTGCACTAAGGAGGCTAGGGCACAGCTCCCAGTGCTGCTTGCTGCTTCCAGCAGCCAGGATGCGGGTGTGGCCGCTCTGATTCCCTTTCAGAAGGGATGCATTGGCCAGGCCTGAAGATCTGTGGTGCCTCTGAGAGGCTGAGGCAGGTGATCCTCAGCAATGCCCAAAGAGCTTGCGGATGGAGCTCAGTTGAATGGGTTCAACTGTCAGAATTGGAGGAGTGGATGGGAAGATAAAGAAGGAGGAGGGGGCTTAGGAGAGGAGGAAGGAAGGAGGGAAGGAGGGAGGGAGAGAAGGAGGGAGGAAAGAAGAGAGTGAAAGAGGAAGGAAGGAAGGAAGGAAGGAAGGAAGGAAGGAAGGAAGGAAGGAGGGAGGAGGGAAGGAGGGAGGAAGGAAGAAAGGAAGGAAGGAAGGAGGGAGGGAGGGAGGAAGGGAGGAAGGGAGAGAAGGAAGGAAGGGAAGGGAAGGAGGGGAGGATGGGTGTATGGAGGATGCAGAGCTTTGACTAGCAACAGCCTTCAGAGGACTGGAGCCCTGGGATAGCTCCAAGTGAACCAGAGAGCCAGCCCGCCTCTCTTCAGAACACTTTCGGCCTTAATGAGCTCCACCCATCCAGGCCAATGAAGAAACAGGGAAAAGTTGATCTCCAGAGGAGGGAGAGAGATTTGGGTCAAAGTCAAGGTCTCCCAGACTCAAGGGACTCAGCAGAGCCCAGGCCGCACCTCTATGGCAAAAGACCTAATTCTCAAAAACAAGCTGACAACAGAACCTGTTCTAGAGAAGAAAGAAAAAGGCGAACAAGACCATCACCATGGACAAAAAATTTGAATTAATTTTTCTGGTATTTCAACTCACATTCAGAAAGCACCCAGATAATGGAGACAGCCAGCACTTCTAAAGAGTACTGCAGTCATCTTAGAAGTAAGTGGAAAGGGAAAGCGAATGGCTTGAAATGATGATGTCCTGAGGACCAGATTTCAGAATTGCCCGTTCTGATGACCAGCTGTGGGACCTTAGAAAAGTTGCTTGAGCTCTCTGAACCTGAGTTTCCACATCTGTGAAACAAAGCGAGTAATAATTCAGACCTTACAGAGCTTGAAGTGTGTCAGATAGTCCGTAGCACACTGTAGGCTGTCAACCCATACTGGCAGGCATGACGGTTCTGCTACGATTGTGTATGGGATAAATGGGAGGTGACCACGCACCACTGGGCCAGAGAAACCTGCTGTGCTCCAGGCTTCCAGAGCAGGTGGGTATTTGTGGAGGCGAGGAGCATGACAATGTGAAACTGCTTCATTTCTGGATATTTTACTTTCTTTCTTTTTTTAAGGCTAGGCCAGGCATGGTGGTGCAGGCCTGCAGCCCCAGCATTCTGGAATGCTGAAGCCAGAGAATTCGAAGTTCCAGCCTACCCTGAATGACTTAGCAATTTAGGGTGACCCTGTCTCAAACCTAAAAGGGGAGCAAGTGGGTAGGATGTAGCTCAGTTCATCTTACTGGGGGTTCAACCTCCAGGACCATAAAAGAAAAAAGAAAAAAAAAAAAACCAGACTGAGCCAACTCTAGCTAAAAGCCTTTCTCCTGAGGTGGCTTTTGGAACAGTGTCCCTGGACACCGGCCAAAAGGAGGCGCCATCACCTGGCCTCACCTAACCACCCACCTCCCCCACAGGCGTGGCTTCAGCCTGGGCAGGACCCCGGATGGACACCAAGCCAGAGAGGTGGCGGAGAGGCTGGAGGCATGGGAGAGCGAGTGGGCCTTTCCTGCACCCAAAGGCCTGGCTGTGCAGTGAGCCGGCGTCCCCCTACCCCAGGCTGTGTAGGAGTCACCCTTGCCCTGCTGGGGGTGCAGGTAGCAGCCCCTCTGAACTGGTTTCTTCTGCTGCAGGGTGATGGTGCTGCGCCTGCGCAGAGGTGAAGCTGCGCCAACATGCTTCGTGTCCAGAGGCCGGAACACCCAGGAGGGAGCACTAGGCTCGTCCACTTTGGCTGAGTTTCTTCCTAATGGTTCTGGGGATGGGACCCAGGAGCTTGTGTGCGCTAGGCAAGGTCCTGCCAGCAGAGCTGGCCCTCAGGTCCTCACGGCTCCTGTGGACAGGTGGCCCCCAACCACAGGCAGGGTGAATTCCTGGGAGAAGAGGCCAGGGCAGGAGCACACACCATGTGGACTTGAGGGCACCTGCGCTGTGCAGGGGCAAGGGACACTCAGGTCCTGCCCCTGAGGCCCAGGGGACCTAAGTCTGGTGCTGTGTATCTTCACACTACCCTGGAGATTCCCTAATATGCTGTGCAACATCCCGGGGTTACATATGAACAAGAGCTCTCTCTCCCAGTCTCTCTCTCTCTCTCTCTCTCTCTCTCTCTCTCTCTCTCTCT